>PVJX010042211.1:0-14300 GCA_004027295.1 Dolichotis patagonum
AAATCAATCAATTAATCAATAAATAAATACTAGGAAAGACATACACATGAATTTAGAGTATGAGAAATTTTGGTAATGTCATGGATATTATGAGAATATATAGGAGAGTGTGTACCCCAAATTGAGCCTAGAAACAAATTTGAGAAGAAACATTGATACCTAAGTGAGTTGAGAGGATGATTAGATCCTTTCCCCCAGCTCCTAAAAAGTAAGTTGCAATGGGTAAGCGAGTAAGCTATTAAAAGGATGTATCTAAGTAACAAAGCCTTGAAATGCTATCATTAGTCAGTCCATGGATACTAAAGTTATCAACAGAATGTAAAGATGTGTGGGGGAAAAGATGGAGAGTTTGATTTACACCAACATGGAAACAGCAAAGAAATTTAATTTAAAAAATCCAATTGACTCAATGTTTCTTGTTATTCTTCTTGAACATTTTTAAGAAGTGAGAAGTTAAGAAAAAACACTAAACAACAAGTGAAATGTTATAAGTTTGTTCTGCATAGATAATTATGGAATTCTGCATTTCTAGAGTGCTAACAAAGAGAATCTGTTAATAGAGTTATAATTTCACAGTTCTCTTAGTTTGACTTTTACTCGTGGCTACCAGTACTAGTGTGGACTCTCCTCATTTGTACAAAATGGAGAGCAAAATGGTAAAAAAAAAAAAATATGGCAAACCTTAGAATAGTGCTCTTCCAAACTGCATTAAAGATGTAGATTTATGAGTCACTTTTTATAGAGCTAAATAGTGATTAATGAATAAGAATCTAGGTCAGTCAAAAGGTTTTCCTCCTACTAAGTCTTAGAAAGACCATTCCAATGTCATTATTTCACTGTGATATCATAGCATCACAGTATTTTGATACAAGCCTATTAATGTGGACCCACTTTTCTCATTCTTTTCTTTAAATTACATGTAATCCTGGGAGGTATAAAATATTGATGGTCAAAGAAGAGGAGTTGGATGGGTGTTGTATATAGGAAATAGAAGAGGTAGATCACAGAGGATTCAAATGATAAACTCCAGCCATGTTGGTTTTTATAAGATCCAAGTAAAAAATTGACATAGGTTCAACTTTATAATATTAGTTCTCATGATAACTTGGATACTAGGAGTGTTACTTCGGAAACCACAGATTGATGTGTAAGTCAGGCTTCACTGAATTATGACAATTTACATTTCACAAAAACAATACTTTTGATAGCTCTTTGTTACTTATAAAGTCAGTTTCTACAATTCCCCCAAATTGCATTAATTTTTCTTAACAGCCATGCAATCTGGGTTCATCTTGTTTGGTGAGCCTCCTTTGTCTCATTGGTAGAAATAAAGACACAAACACTTCCTTCATATGCAGTGAACTAAACAGGGTAACATGTGCAATACAGTAGGTGCAGTGCTTAACATATGGCTGCTACTTTTGCTCCTCTGGAGTTCATTACTCTTTATTTTATTATGTCAGTGCTTCTAGTGTTCTTAATTAACCAGGAGAAGAAAAAGACCTTCAAGAAATTAGATAATCCAAAATACCAGTGGCACTTTCTAGTTTGAGCCCTGCTGTAGGATTATGGATCACTAGTGAATTTGGTGAGGGCTAGTCCTTTCTGTCTCATGGTATGTCCCCAGCCTTCTCTTGGCCCAGTGAGCCCAGTGCTAAGAGACAGCCTCGGAGTCTCTTAGATGTGGTGTCACAGAAATGCTGACTAATGCATTCTCATCATTCATTTTGTTTTAAACACTGAATGCTTTCTCTAGGGAAGAGTTAATATAAATGCCGAATCAGTGGAAGAAGAATATAGACTGGCTTTCCAGTAGCATTGATGGATCACATGTAAATGGAAACATTTTCCTGACTCTGCAGTAAAAAAGGCTGTGTGTTTGTCACCTGTCACAGTAGATTTAATGCCTGATCTCTACAAATGAAACTGTGCTTTTGCTTGTTTGTCTGCAAAGCTAGCTCACTTTTGCAACTTATTAAAGGATTAGGATCCTATGACATTAGTGTTGATGCAAACAGATTCAGCTAGCATGAGCCCCACCTGAGCAGGACTCTGTCTATGTCTTTGTACAAAACCCTATTCACTGGGAAGGAAGTGTTTTAAAATCCCTCATGGAGCAAACGGAAACATCTATTGCCAAGAAACTACACATTTTACATGAAATTATGGCCAAAACAAGAATGTTTTTCTATGATAATTTCTTAAAATTGTTTTACTGGTTGCACATAGTCTATGGCATTGACATTTACAGATCACTTTTACTTCCTTTTAATTTTTCCAATGTCTTCTTGAGCTCTGCTTTAGTGCTAATTGAGATTTTACCAAAACAAATGAAGGATTAGGCTTCTTCCATAAAGAAACACCTCTTGGAGTAAATGAATTTTAACACTGCTTTTCACTTCTTTTTAATTTTTAGTGTTTATACTTTGTCACTCAGAACATATTCATTGAGGTTATCTAAATAGCTTTTATTAAGGTTCTGTTGCCAAGGAAATTTGACAGATGCGTGCAAATAATCTTAAAAGATTTGGATGCTCATATGCCTGTCATTCATGTTGATGAACGTGTCTCCTTAGCTTAGTTTTGATTTTCAGAATTCATCACAGTATAGATCTCAGCATTTTGAGAATACTTCTAAAAAAGGATGAAATGCAAAAGCAGATTTATTCCTGCCTTAATCTGACAATACAATGTAGTTTCAAAATCTACTGATAGACATCTAACTGTCAATACTTGTAGACAGGTTTTCAATTTATATTTCACTGTCCCTGTGCTTTGCGGCATGAAAAATATCTGTATCTATATCTATTTATCTAATCTATCTATATGGCACATGCTCTCTCTTCTGTCTGCCCCATCTACTTTTAAAAATACTTGCGATTACACTGGATAATTCTGCATAATATGTTTCATTTCTGTTAGGTGATTCATTCTCTCTCTCTCTCTCTGTCTCCACTGCAAAAACATTTATGACCCCATTTAGTTCATTTTCCATACAGGTGTCTGTGGAGGCAGGGCCTCAGAATGTTGTGTCCTTAAATGTGTATTGCATGGGCCCTTTTAAAAAATCCTACTCATACCCCATAGATTCACATTTACACTGAGGAACAATAGGTTCATGTTTCTTATAATACAGTGCAGTTAAGGAACAACAGTAACAGAGTAATACACATTTAATGAATTCCTGCTGGTCCAACTACTTCTTTAAATAATTCATTTGCATCAACCCATTTAGCCTTCAGAGGAACCCTGTGAGTTAGATAGTTTTTTGTCAACAAGGTAACTGAGGTTTCTCGTAATAAATAACATCTAGAGCCAGAACTAAATTGACATGAAAGTTTTAGTATAATATAGTGACTCTTATGAATTACCACATACATAAATGTTTAAAAAGACAGAATTTTATTACCATACAGTAATCTAGGTGTTAGCAGAGCTAAGTTCATCTCTGGAGAATCTAGAGGAGAATCCATCATCTTGCTTTTTACTGTTTCTCAAGGATTCCAAATTCCTTCATTAATGTCCTCTTTCTATCTTTAAAGCTATCAACGGCTCTAATATTCTCTCTTTTGTGTGCCTCGTCTACTTTTAAAAATCCTTGTGATTACATTGGATAATTCGGGATTAGATCTTTCATTTAGTTTAGGTGTCTCAAAACATAATTTTGTCTGCAACGTTATACTGCCTCTTTGCCATGTAATAAAGGCATGGTTTCTGGAAATAGGAATAAGAACATCTTTGGGAGAATATTATTCAGCTTACAACATGGTCATTTAATTGCCACAGGACCTTTAATCTAGCTTTGTGATTAACACACTGGCATTTGTAATGTCTCCAATGTATTGTAGATGTGTGGTGGAAGACACTTGCTTTAGAATGGGAAGCAAGACCAACTTGAGACTAAGATTTTCAAAAATGCGATTTATTTGAGAAGCATTGCCAGGAAAAAGTGCACAGGGAATTGAGGAAGTGGTACAAAAGAGAGGTAGGAAACCAAGTAAGGATACAATGTCAAGCAAAGCTGTGTGGAATATGATTTTGACTCAGTCTGGTAACAGGTAGGCCATATCTCAGAGTTGTAATGCACTGATCATGGTAAAAGACCAGAACATGTATAGCCCCACACCTCGGTCATTGGTTAGACATTCCCTCTCTACGTGAATACCGAGGAATTTCTTGCTTCCTCAGTAACCTGCAGGCATCTCCCACAGTTAGATCCGCCTTTGGGCTTTGAGGAATAAATATATCATGATGCAATGCTATTGTAAAAGGGACTCACAGGGAACTCGGCAGAGCAGTGACAGTGCCTGCTGTAGTACTGAACTGCTTTTGGCACATACTTAACTTTTCATATCATACTACATATTACAGAAAGACAGCAACAGCAGGTAATAGAAGTACCCTGTGTTTGCTAGTCGGAGTAAGAGGCTGCAAAAATGACTACAGAACTGGGCTGCCTATGAATTATTGATGTATAGAATCCTGTGACAATACCTACTCATAATATATGTCTTTGCTAAGTGTGCCATATGAGAATAGCCTTTTCCTTCAAGATATCAATAGAGGTTATGGTTTTATCTATTAGTATATTACCTTCTCTTTAATTTATGACACTATCAAAATTTGACTGATCAAATACAGATCAGTCTTTTGGAAATTTGATTGTTATACTTACCTAATTCTGAAATTTTTGATTTTTGTGATCCGTTCACAATTATGTAACAGTTCTTA
The DNA here is from genome assembly GCA_004027295.1 of Dolichotis patagonum. NCBI lineage: Eukaryota > Metazoa > Chordata > Mammalia > Rodentia > Caviidae > Dolichotis > Dolichotis patagonum. Next base: position 4,732 of record PVJX010042211.1, read on the forward strand.
CTTTTGAGGAAGAATATGGAGCACTAAATATGTTTTCAATTTTAGTTGGCTTGTGGATTCACTTTTGCTTTATTTGGAGATTATGTTTAATTATATAATAAAATCAACAGACAAGTAACAAAGACCACACGGATTCTGTATTAACAATCAGTGAGAAGAATGATTTTCTTATTCATATATTCTTAAAATTTTAAAAGGAAGAACTCATCAGTTTTATATGCAGAATAGATGGGTGCTTTTTATTTAGTGAAATTAAAAAACAACAACTTTCCTTTATTACCAACTGGGAGAAACACACATCTGGATCTAAATTGTTTCCAATTCCAGAAGGAAAGCAGAAATTATCATGCCTGTAAAAATACTCCAAGTTGCAGTCTTACTTGTATTTTATAGTTAGATTTTTAAAAAATGTATTTCCCAGAAGTTGCTAAAAGTTACACTCGATCAATTTGAAGTTTAAAGTCTTGTGTGCATGATGAGATAAGCACCCTGAATTGCTAGGCGAACTGGGCAATTTTGTTGCTGTGTTATTTTTGGGTTGGTAGCTTATAGCCGGGTTCCAAGCAGGACCACAAGGAAGCACAGAATGGAAATCTTAATTTCTCTGCATTCATTCATGAGTATTTAATTCAAAAGTATTCATAAGTATTTAGTGAAGTAGTTCCATGTATTCAGCACTGAATCTTACATATTGAAGATATTACAGAAGAGAACAAAACAAAAAAAAAACTTCAGTGTAACTTTGTTCATGGCTGTGGCTATTAGAACATGGGGCACTCAGTTAAATTCAAATTTCAGATAAACGGTGCCAGTTTTTTTTCTTATTCAAATATAAGGATGTATCTTGAAATATTTGCTAAATCTGTAATTTTACTTGCTACATGTGGCAGTCCTGTACTCCGGAACTCAATAATTGGTGGTAAAAATGATTTGCATATGTACTACATCTTTAAGGAACAATACAAGATAATATATAAGTAAGTTTACTCTAAGTCTTCCTAATTTTTTTTCTGTTGTGGTGTAAGTTATAGATGGCCCTCTTCTGAAACATTGTGATCTGAAGTATAAATTGTGAGCTATGCTGGCTTGTGGTTGTTTTTCATGGTTCCTTTCGTAAGAAAGTTAGTTGTAGATGGAGATACAGCTCAGTGAGAGAGTCCTTACCTGGCACAAATGAGGCCCTGAGTTCAAACTCTAACACACATGCAAACAAATTGTAAGGAAAAGTAGGCAAAGTGATTTTATCATAGGAATAATTCTGATGCAATTCAAATCTATATTTTCCTTTTAAATAAATTACTTGAAGGCATCCTCAATTATTATCAGTAACAAATTAGTTGCACGGCTGGTTTTGTTATTTTAGTGTTTGTGTATGATTGCAAAGCCTTGCTTTTTCTTTAAATGTCATAAGATGCTGTGATTCCCTTACAGTTAATGAGAAAGAAGATTTGGAGAACATTTTGCTGGAGAGATTGGGTTTGAATGAGTTTTTTAAGCATAGTGAAGATGAATTTAAGTAGTGGAATATAATAACCTTGTAATAGATACACAAATGTAAATATTTCCCAGTCAATAGAAGGATCAGGATAACATTTTATCTAGAAATAGAACTATCTTCTTACCTTCCTTAAATCTTCATGAACCTACAGCAGTGTTAGCTCAAAAGTCCTTGTTTGACCAAATAGTGGATTTTAGACAAATATCTAAATCATGGCTAAAGGCACAGCTATAGTCTTCTGTATTCTGATACAGAAGCACATCAGCAGAGTGAAATTATACCAAGGGAGCTAAGACGTCTCAGAACTGATCACTGTTAGTCTGTATGATCACTGGTACAATAACCTGGTGAGATGCTGGTGAGTTGGTAAACGTTCTTACAGTCGTCCCCTCCTGGCCCTCTGTGATGTGCCCCATGGTGACAGGCAGGAGGCCCCTCTCTGCTTTGTCCTGGAACAATGATCTGGCCAAATGCCTGGGTGTGGCTTCTGGAAGAAGTGGCCCATGTGTCGCTGCCCAAGTAGATCACATTTTGTTCTGTCACGTGTAACGTGTACAATCATTTCAGTGTAGCATGCACAGTCAAGGAAAAAAGCAACCAATCTATTTCTTTTTTTATGTAGTTCACTAAATTGTTCTAAGTTTACCACTAAGCACTGTTCTATTTTACAGGGAGTAGTTTATTATAAAAACTTGCCTTTTGGAATGTACTGTACATAATTCATTAATGTAGCTCTTATAATGATATGGATGATATCTAAGGTAAATTTTTATGTTAATTTTAAGGAACAAGAATAATATTAATGAGGCTGATCCCTAACTTTATATTCAGAAATTTATCACAGTTCCCAGAGGGGGCATAGATAGGAATATCATCAAGAACTTAAGCTACAGATGTAGTAGGCAGATCCTGGGAACTACATTCTCTCTCTGAGCATAAAATTTAGATTATCTTTTTCCACTACCACCATTTTCCTGAGAGCTGGTTTCTAGAAACTTCTCTATTAAGCCAGACAAAGGAGTACTACCAGCCTATTTTTGCAATTTTATTTTCTTAGTTAGGAAATTACATATTTTAGGCTCACATTAGTGTACTTAAAGAAAAACTTTAGTGAACACGCATTATTTATATCAATATAAATATCCCCCAAAAGACTTTTAAAAACACCAACAATGATGCACTTCCCCTATATGTCACATATATCAGTGTTAACAAGCTTCACTTAACTTTGCATGATGCTTCCTTATCTCCCCTGCCCTGTCCTCTGCCTTACCCACCTACTTGTCAATGCCACAGCCTTACCCACCTACTTGTCAATGCCACAACCTTGCACCTTGACTCTAGGAAGTAATTGTAACAGTATGCACATCAGGGTTATGATGTAACTAAGGTCTAGGGGAAAGTAGTATTCTAGGTTGAGGTTGCCTATGCAGGAGAACTCAGTTTTTATGATCCACTGATTATCTGCCACTTTATACAAGTTTTCTATTTTGATTTTAGAGGTTTTTTTTTTTTTGAGAGGGTCAGAAGCTTAGCAAAACTGTACTGAGATATTAAGGCAAAAGAAAATGATACGTATTGGAGCAGGAGATGGGAGATAGAAGAAGAGCATGAATACCATCACACATTTCACACAAAGCAGCATAGATCTAGTTGCTGGCACGTGTGTAATCTCCATATTTTAGAACATCTCTATTTTTCTCAGATCACACACACAGCAGGTCATCTAAATATTACACACATTTTACAAAAGAAGATTAAACTCAGCGAGGTTAATTGCCAGCTGGTATCTCAGAAATAGTATGTAGAGAAATAAATGCAGACTTCAGCTTTACTAATCCCAAGTGTGTTTCTTTTCACATTCCCTCTTCCTTCTCTTTTTCAACTCTTTAAAAGATTTAAGGTGCCAAAATGTTGACTTGTACAGTGAAATTGTACTAAGGAGGCCATGAATATTCTCGGAAAAATCCAGTATACCTTTTAGAGGTGGGCCGTTGCTGAGAGTTACGCTTCTCAGCACAGTGCAAAGAGAAGTGTTTTACTGCATGTAATACATTGTCCATCATACATACAGAGAGTGAGCCCTCAACAGAAACATGACTGCTCACACTGCTGTGACGCAGAAACCATCAATTTACCTTAACTGCAAGTGTTGCCTCTTCGTGTTACAAATTATACATAAAACTACCTGTTCCATCAGTGGGTGGTTTGCCATATATATGTTTTTTTTTTTTTTGAGACTCTGTCTCATGATGCAGTTCAGGCTCGCACAAACTCCCAAGGATCCCCTTGCTTCGGCCTCCCAACCACCGGAATTACAGGCATGAGCTGTCTAAGCATGGCATGGAAATATATGCTAATGCTGAAAAGTGCTAGAGTTGCCCCAGTGACCTTCATTTAGATCTTCTTACTGAACCTTCATAACCACGCAATGTAGACTTTTCAGTTCCAGTTTTACAGGTCAGTAAATTTGGGCTCAGTGAGGTCAATAACTCATTTGTTTTACGTAACTAACAAGGTCTAAAGCTGCGCTGGACTCTAATCACACTTTTTCCATTATGCAATATGTATAGAAAATTACAGATGGAAGAGGGAAAAAGTGATAGAAAAACTATTTTAGGGAAGCAATTTTAGATGCATATTCTTTAAACAATCTATATAGAGCAGGGGGCCTACTGCTTGACACATACGAGATGCACCAAAATATCAACTATTATATTAACATTCTTAAACCACTTTTTTTCTTCCTCGACAATGTAACCATAGCTTTTGTTGACATTTTTATTCCAGGTTATAGGATTTACAGATAGTGAAACTTGGTCTATATTGCAGTGGATCCCTTTTATTAACATCTCTTGTACAAGATAGTAGTGATTTGTTTTGTAACCATTTTATAGCTTTGGCTCTAATAGAAAATTTAAGTACAGTTCCAGACATGAGCTTCTGACAGATGATCTTTGTTGTGTATGTGAATGGGAATGTTTTAATCCTGTCTAATTTTAGGCTTTCTCAAGATATAAATAGTTTGTTCTTGAAGATCAAGGTGAAATGACTCCAAAGTCAAATTTCCTGGAGACGCTTTGTGCAATGTTATTTGAGAGTTCACCCCTTAATGTCTTATGCTAAGTAGCTGAGACCTCTCTTTAGGTCTTTCTGTCATCTGGCTTCTGCCTCTTTTCTAACTTAGTATTTCATTACCCTCTGATTCTTACTTTTGTACATCAAAAACTCCACTGATTGTCAGATCTCTGCTTATCCTCACAGGAAGATTTTACAATGCCTGCCTCTTTCTCACTAAGTTCTGCCCCTTATTTTGCCTGAATTATCTTTTCATTTTAAGATTCAGCACAACCATTAGTTCTTCCAGGAAGGCTATCTCTAGAGCCGTCCTCCATGAGATAGCACCATCTGCTTTTTACTGTTTTTGTGCTATGCTATTGCCTTTTATTTTAGTTACTTTTTTTTATAATAATCTGGGTATTCCAAATTTATCTGCTGTACTGCTCTCCACATAGATATATGTTTTATAGGTTAAGAAACTTAAGGCCCTAAGTAGGTTCATCAGAGAAACTAAAAATCCCAACACAGTATACCGTGTGTCTTTTAACGTATTTAATATTGGTGGCCCATGTACTTACATGATTGTCTAGTGCTCTATGCTCTTTGCATATGTCATTCTTATTGACTATTGTTGGGAAGTTCTGCTGGAGTCAACTACTGTATAATCAAGAGATCACAAGTGTTGAGGAAATCCTTCTTTGGTCTCTCTTCAACTTCTTGCTGCACCATAAGTGATATTCCCATATCTGGCATCTTCTCATGTACTACTTGACATTACCAGAGGGCCTTTTTAAAGCTTATGACCACATTACCTGCATACTGTTAAGTAATAATGAAAGTGGCCAAACATCATAGCCCAGTGTTCTCTGCCTGCTATAATCTGGTCCCAGACTATCTTTCTAGCTGGGTCTTTTGTAGTCCCTCAATTATCTTGATTTCAGTGAAATTCCACACATACCATCATTTGTGTGGCCCCCTTCATGCATTACTCTTTTCCTTTATATCACTACAAAAACTATTCTATTAGTATTTTAAGATCTGATAAATGTCTCCTCTTTTGTATAACAGTTCCTAAAATTTCTACCTTTATGCAATTTCTTCTTTTCTGTCAAAATCTTTCTATGTACACTTAGCTTATGGGATTTACAGTATTTCCCCCTTATAAATATTTTTGTGCTTTTGAAAAAACTGAAGCTTCATTTCCTTCCAATGGAGATAAGCATCTGTATTGCATGTATAATTTGATTATAAACATCAAAGTCCAATTCAATTTAGTCTAACCCATGCAGGATCCATATTGGATGTATGTGAGGTATCTTATATACCCAAGGCTGCTAAGATTCATTGGCCCTGTCAAAATTTATAACAAGCCTCAAGAAATCCATGTAAAGCAAGTAAAATTTCCCGTCATCCCAGTTTTTGTTTTCCCTGCAGTCCTTCTCTTTGCCTTTTCTATCCATATGGAAGTCATAGCCCTTAATTTTGTCTTGTGCGCAGGGACAAGTGTCTCTGATCCCCAGTTAGTCCTAAACCAAGTCTGATTGTCTACCTTGGTTGGAGTTGTTTATGTCCAACTAGGTGTGAGTGTCAGAAAAGGAGTCATCCAACACTAATTTTAGTAGACTTAAAGGACAGTCCATGTTTAGAGAATTGGGATTATGGTGTTCTGAGAAGCCATTCTAAGTGTTTTATTACCTTGATTATTGTGAGAATTAAACAGGTCATTGTGTGGTACAAGAGTATAGAATGTGTTACCTGGAGTCAGCAACCTGGATTTGAGTGTCTGCTCTGCCATTCTTTAGCTTTATGCCCTTGAGAAAACTGCTTAACCTCTGTTTGCCCTGATTTTGCCTGTCAAGTTGGGGAAGCACTAAAGTAACTAAATCGTAGAGTTGTTTTGGAAATTATGAAATCAAACATGCTTGTATCGTATTTAAACCTATTTTGATTTTATATCACATATAAACATGTTTTGCTTTTGCTTTTTTCCCTAAAAAACCTTATAAAAGAGTAAAAATGTCCCTAACTTGAAAGCTCTTCAAAAACAGTTGGCTAACTCGTTTTGTCTAGGAGCACAGTTTTTGGATGCCCTGTGAGTATATGATGAAGAGATTTTCCTTTTAAAGAGCAACTACTTTGTACTAAGAGGACTCAATAATTGCTTGTTCTCCAAAGTGTGAAGCTGAGACATTTGGTCCATCTCAACTCTCCTAGCACTGTTTTCAAAATGACTCTGTTTTGTTACATGTGTGCTTCACAATAGTCAGTTATGAACTCAAGGTAACAGTCTGTGGCTTTTGTTCTCTGCCTTCTCACTATGCCCAGTACTGCAGGTGCTCAGTTATACATTTCTTGCTGATAGAAAGACAAACAGTGGTCCTGAATCAAGGCCAGCAGATTGCTATAGCTGCTGGTTTCAAACAGGAGCCTAAAGACAATTCTTTCTGTAGTATGTTGGCCATTTCAGAACTTTGGAAATGAAATGGTCAATTCATCAGATAGAAAGACAAATGATGTAGCAGGACTTCAGTATGCATAGAACAGTAGCTTTTGTTGGAGGTTATTAGGCAGGGTATAAATTGGATGTGCAATCAATTATACAGGGAGCCAAAATATAAAAGTCAATTAAATATCTTTCAAATGTCTTATATTTATCTATGACTGTCCTAAAAATTGAACTATATGGTTTGAATAGAGGTAAACCAAGAGCAGTTGGGTAGAAGGCAAGGGATGGCTTGTTGCTGGCATTAATGTTATCATCATTGATTTTATGTAGGTTTCTTCTTATAGTTATCAAGGAGGGACTTCATGATTTTCGCTGGCAATTGACTTTAGTCTCTAATAGTGAAAGAGAAAACAAAGTAATAGACATAGAAAACCAGAGAACATGCTGGCCACATATTGCCTCTTACTAGCTGTGAGTTTTGTTCTCTCTTCCAGAGATTTTCATAAAGTTTTAACCATGCGTTAAAGCAATCTGCCAAATTCTTAGACGTGCATATAGTAAACATAGTCATTTATAATTTCTGCTCTTGGGCCGGGGATAGTTGCACAGCACCTGCCAGGCAAGTGCAAGGTCCTGAGTTTAGTTCCTGGTTACCTCCCCCACCCCACCCCAAAAGGATAATTTCTGCTCTCCCAGTCCTACTAGTCTAATTTTTTCTCCTTCTCTGTTTACTCTCAGGTTTCCATCCATTACAGATCACTGAGTGTTCCCTATTGACTGTATTCTAATGCTGTTTCCCAGGCTGTTACCCGGGCATGCCCTTCACTTTGTCTGCTGAGTAATATCTGCATCTGTGCCACTCCTCATCTAATCTTATCACCTGCTATCATACCTTCCAGATCGTCTCTGTGTTTTACTTCCTGGAATGTAAACTCTTGAAGAGCAATGACTTTGTTGTTTATCCCTAAGTATACCCACACTCACAACTACAGACCAAGGATATTTCTTCAGAAATTTTGTTTAGGATAGGCAGATTAAATATGGGGCATCTGGCTAAATTTCAATTTCAGATAACCAATGAATGGCTTTTACTCTTAGTATGTTTTTGCATGGGACATATATACTAGGAAAGTAATTATCTAAAATTCAAAATTATCTAAAATTCAAATTAAATTGGATATTTGAACATGGAAGGAGAAACTCTTAATCTGATCTTCTAATTACTGTGTTCTCGCTCCATGGAAAGATTTAGCATTAGTAAATAACTGGGGTAATGCACCATGTTGATTAAATTATGAAAACTCACTATGAAGAGAAATGTATTTTTCTTTTTTTATTTTAAAGAGAATAAAACAAAAGAGGACAGAACAAAGCAGATCAGAACAGAACAGCATAAGCAACACAGCACTTTACAACATGACAACCAGAAATTAACCATCATAATATCTCTTTCCTTGCTATAGTTGAACATAGTTTCAAATACAATAATATCAAACATAACAAAATAATATAAAACCATTCAAAAGAATGAAAGAATTACAGGATATTCTGAACCGAATAACAGAGAATGATCAATGGCTACTATAATATCTCATTTTCCATTAAAAATTTTGTTTATACTATTACATATATTAAAACCCCAATAAGACACAACATGATAGAACTGATGGTAATAGAAGAATAAAAGCATGGTAGGACTTCAAAGCAAGATGATATTAAATTAGCAATGGTTGCCATAATGTTTTGTTTTCTTCAAAACAGCGATTCATACCATCACACATAATAAAGTCAAACAAAACAGAATAAAACCATTCCAACTGATGAATGAGAACATTAAAAGGCTTCAGAGCTATATAATGGGGAATCATGATTACCATAAAATCTTATGTACTCTTATCAATTCTCATACTAGGGAGACTATATGGTATTTACACATATGAATTTGGTTTATTTCACTTATGAGTATGGTCTCAAGTTGTGTCCATTTACTTAAAAATATCTCAATATGATCATTCTTTATAGCTGAGTAGTACTCCATTGTATAAAAATACCACAATATTTTTATTCATTCCTCAGTTGATGGGCACTTAGGTTGTTTCTAAGATCTGGCTACCACAAATTGTGCTGCTATATACATGGGTGCACATATATCACTGTGGTATGACGTTTTCAGATCTTCTGGGAATATGCCTAGAAGTGGAATAGCTGGGTCAAATGGGACTTCTAAACCCAGCTTTTTGAGGAATCTCCAGACTGACCTCCACAGTGGTTGCACCAGTCTACACTCCCACCAACAGTGCAGAAGAGTTCCTTTTTCCCCACAGCTGCTCCAGCCATTTGTTGTTGGCAGTTTTTTTTTTTTTTTAATCCTGGCCATTCTCTCTGGAGTGAGATGGAATCTCAGTGTGGTTTTAATTTGTATGAGAAATGTATTTTTCAAAGACTAGTGAAAATATTAAAAAGAGATTCTCAAAGAAATATTAAATGTAAGTACTTACTATCACAAACATATTGAGGTATCCATGTGCAATGTCTGTATGTACACAAGTGTAGCTTAACCTTTTT
>PVJX010042212.1:0-14269 GCA_004027295.1 Dolichotis patagonum
ACGCCTGCTTTGAGAAGTTTCTGCTGGGTTCACTTGCCCCTGTGAAGCGCGCTGCTCCACGGAGGTCTCCGTGGTTTTCCAGTTCTCTGCATGGTCCAGGCACTGTGCCTCTGTCAGCGGAGCAGCCAGTGAAGATTTCCTTCCCCTCCGAGGCGGTGCTCCCCTCTGTCTGCAGCTCTCCTCCATGTGTGGAATCTAAGAGAGACAGCGAAGTGGGGGGAGGCCGTTATTAGCCAAGGGGACGAGGGGAAAAGGGTACTGGGGTGCATGGGAGCACAACTCATCACACACACTGAAAAACCCCAAAAGCTAAAGCTGGGGCCGTGGTGACGGGGTGAAGCAGTGATAACAATGTTATGATCGTGTGTGAATCTGTCAAATGAAACCTATCAATCAACCTGTAGCAAATAAAAAAGTGAAATTTAACATCAAAAATAACACGAGCTGAAGAACTCTAGTCTCCCTGGAGGCCCAGGCTTGGCCTCAGGGAGGGTGCACAGAGCCTGGTCTTCTCTCCTCCGGGAGAGAGACAAGAGCCTGTCCTCCTGCCACTGCGGTTGGCCGCGTCATCACACTTTGCAGTTCAGTTTCGGGGCTGAGGAGCGGGGGATGTCCAGCGCTGGTGGCCCCGCCTCCCGCCCGTGTAGGCAGAGCCTGCAGAACCAGAGCCGCCCCCCACCTGCCTCTTATTCCTGGAAGCTGTGATGTTCAATTATTCAGGAGAGCACGAATCAGCATATCTTACAGCATAGCTGATGTGCCAACAAACAGACCGTGGGCCGTTTCATTTCAATTAGCCCCTTTGTTGCCAGCAAAAGCCCGACAACCTCCCCGAGCGAGGCGGGCGCACCCAGCCTGTGCCGCCCGGGTCCTGCTCCCGAGAGTGGCACCCGCTGTCCCCCAAGCCACCCCGTGCCCGCTTTATCTGCCATTATTCCCCGGGCTCACCTTACCTGGGATCAAGTGACTTTCTCCAGTGCAGAAACGAGGGCTCGGCTCCATTTTCAGGCCTCCTCTGATCTCCCCGGCTAATTGGCTCAGGTGTAAACCAAGCCAGCAGGGCAAGGCCTTTGAAGTGGCGCTGCTTCGCAGAGCGCCCAGAGCGTCCCCGTCTGCGTGTCAAATGCCAGCCGGCCGGGCCTGCTGCTCGGGCTGCGCATAAAGACCCGGAGTAATCACGGTGTATTACAAGGCCGAAATCCATGCTGATACCTGATTGCACGCTCATCATTAATTTTGCAGGATGGACCTGCAGTGCAACCTGACCCATTTTTAATAAGAGGGGTGTCTTCACCGTGTGCACGAGAGGTGCTGGGTGACACCAGCTGTGTCTCCTTTACATAGGGAGTCACCCTCGGTTTGATCAACAATTCCGCTTATTTTAAAAGGGGGCTTGTTTTGTCCTGTGGGGGAGGGCTCCCCGCCCCCACACCCGCAGCTGGGGTCTGGTGCAATTAGGGAAAGGTCAGTCCACTGCACAGAGGGACGCCTGCTGCTTGGCCCATGCCACCTTCCCCCAGGCTCCATTTAAAGACACCCGCAGCCCAGGGCCCGCCTGCTAAACACAGCAGCAGAGGCACAGAGCAGCGGCTCCCGGGCTCTGATTTTGTCCAGATTTCAGTCTGCAAACCTGCTGCACAGCTGACAGTAGAAACGGCGTCCTTTCCAGAGCCCTCACCGCCAGCAGATTCTGGGCAATGGGCATCTGTCCTGGGGTGTCGTGGCCTCGCCAGTGTCCCTCTGCCTCCCCTTCTGTCTCCGCTCTCTGCTTCCTTCCGGTCCACAGCAGGTACATGGCTGGTGCAGGCTGTGGCGCGCCCAGCTCCAGGCTAAGATGCAGCTCCTTCCGGGCCACGCGAGCCACGGTCTCGGAAATCACACTGTGTGGGTGTAACTCCGCAGGCTGTGGTGCGTGTGTCCATGATTTCCAACCGTGAGTGCCAAGATTTCTACACGCAGTGTTACAGGCCCTGGGACAGGGGAGTGTTTGGGGACCTTGGTGGCCCTTCGTCTGCTCCGGCTGCCTCTGAGGCCTCCCTGAGGTGCCTAGAGGCCATCTTCTCCTGTGCCCTCATGGGCCAGCCCTTCGTGGGTGATTGTGTCCTCCTCTCCCTCTGTGATGACCCTGTCAGACTGGACTGGGGTCAACACAAGGGCCTCACTCTGAGTTGTTCCCGCTGGCTGTGAAGATTCTGTCTCTACACAGCCACTTGCCGAAGTCCTGAGATGCTTAGGGTTCCAGCATCTGCATTTTGGGGACACTGTCCGGCCACTGCAGTGCAATGTTCCTGAGGCTCTGACCTCGGTACAGAGTGGCCAAGCTGTGGGTCAGCAGAGGGCCATGCCCCCTTGCAGGGGAGGGGCTGCATGGGGACAGGACACAGGCCAGGCCCAGAGTGGGCACCACAGCCCATAACCTGCCCCGGCCTGGAGAGGTGTGCTTCCAGGTACTCCCGAGAGTAGGGCATGGAATGTCCAAGGGTCATCAAGAAGAAGGGTGACTCTGGCTGTCTCGGCCCAGCCTAGGGCTCCTGTCTGAGTGGACATGAGGTCTGCCCTCCCTGGGCCTGGGCATTCGAGGCCTGTGACACCGAGCACACAGCAGCCTGTTTCGCAGCTGGAAGTCATGGGCCATGGGGCGCTTTGTGGACTTGTCCCCACGTGTGTGGTCTGTGGCTCACAGGAAAGTCTCCTGTCCACTGCATGGACACCAGCAGACCCTTGTGAGGCAGGGGTCTCTGCTGGGCCCACAGCGCCCTTGGTGTGAGGTACAGGCAGCTGTAGGCAGGCGCCTGTACCAGGGCTGCTGACTCCAGTGCTCCAGGGAGCGGAAAGGGGTTGAGGAGGCCACATCCTCCAGCCCCTGGGCGTGGTCCCTGGGCACAGGTGTGAGGTGGGCCCCGAGCCTCAGAGCCACAGCTGTGTACAAGGACAGCAGCCGTCCTCTGCTGGGGCCCTTGTCAGTCTCCAGCCCGAAGGGCATGAGCCCCGGCTGGGCACCCTGCACAGGCTCACTGGAGCTGAGCCTAACCCTGACTCAGGTCCTCAGGTGCACTGTGGATACCACACTGTGGGTTACCGGTCCCTCTTTCTGTGACAGTACTGTCCCCAGGAGGAGGCTCCTCCCACGCAGGTGGCAGTAGGCATGCGGCTGTCTCTCTCCCTGCTCCCCACGTCCACACTCTGTGGACTGAGACAGCTGGGGAGAAGGGTGAAGCAAGGGAGGAGCAGAACTTAGACACCCATCGCCCTGGGCCTCAGGCACAGTGGGAGCAGAGCAGGATGTGCAGCCTGGAGCAGCTGGCGCTGCATCGGGCAGCCTGGGAGGGACCTGAGCACCAGGCAGCAAGGGCAGAGGACGAGAGGGAAAGAGGAAACTCACTCCAACCTGGCTGGTGCTCCTCCTGGGTGTTGGGAATGGATGCACTGCCACAGGGGAGGGGCCGTGCCCTCCCAGGCTGAGGTCATGGGATCTGATGGGAAGGGCGGGCTGGGCTCCTTGGGAAGAGGCTGAGTGGACAACGCTTTCACGAGGACAACAGAAACCGGAAGCGAAGACATGTTGGAATTCAGGAAGTCACTGCTTTGACAAAGACAGCAACTTCTTGGCTGAGTTTAGGACATTTCAGAAGCTGGAAGAACGTTCCTCCACTTTCTCTGCGCTCTTCCCACTGTGATGGCAGCAGACGCACCTTCACGTTTTAAAGTTTTGTTTGCGTGATGAAGATCTCAGTCTACGTGATCGATCAGCAGCATCTTGGGGGTCTCCCTTCTGTGCGTCTCCACCCTCATGTGTGACCCTGAGCACAACCTGGAGTCCTTGGTCACTGCCAGGCATCTGCCCACTGTGCAGACAGGGCTGCAAAAGCCCAAACACCAAGACAACAGTCGAGTATTAAAATAAGAAATGGGAGCTCTGAGTGCTTTGCGTTAGTTGTCATAATTGATTTAATTGCACATAGATTTCATTCAGGAATGGCTGTTTGAACAATTACACTACTATACTGCTGAATGTCTAGCACTTGGGACTTGGAGGTCAGAGCCCAGCCTCTCCCACCCACGGCACCCCCAAGTCCTACCTTGCACTCAGCACAGCAATGCCTGGTTGTGAGGTCCACCAGAGCAGGATGGCCATTCTGGAGGCCCTGGGCACCTGGAAGGGCTCTGGCGCACAGTGGGACCACTCCACAGAGAGGGCGGTGGGCAGGGGTCAGCCAGGGCCATGCTCAGCTGGCACTGCCCACCCCCATGTTTGGGTAGAAAAGTTCCTAGGAAAGGACACCTGCCATGGACAGCCATGGTCCAGGGGAGAGCTCCAGGGGTGGGGATTCCAGCTTGCACACTGTGTGGCCCCCACAGTCTCGCCCACCCGAGCGGGAGACCCGTCCTGCACCCAGGACTCCTTCCGAGGAGAGAAAGCATTGCCTCCCTCTGGGGTGACACAGGGAAGCACCGCATCGCAAGACACAGGGTGTCTGAGAGTCCGGGAATTAGTTCCCTGTTGCGAGAGACATCGGTAATAATGGTGTAAGACAGGCTTACTTGGAGCTAAGCTGAAAAAGATGGAAGGTTCGCACTCCTAACAGAGATCAGTAATTTGTTTAAAAACCGCCGAGCCTGTATTCTGTATGGGAGAATGTGGTGGGAACGCTAGAGAAATGCACTCTGCAGGTCCACCTCGGGGCCCCGGGAGGTTCAGGGAGAGCGGGCTGTGGGACCTGTCCCTGCTTGGTTAATGTGTGGGACGGGGCCTCCCACCCACTAGGCAGGGCCCCAGCCCTGAGCTGCACCCCAACCCTGCTGGAGCGCTCGGTCTGCAGGTCATGGTTAGTTAGGAAGGGAGCTGGGCTGCCCAGCACCCCGAGTGCCAGCTGCATGCTTCTGTGACTCCAGGTGCGGCGGGCTCTCCGGGAGTGAGCCTCCTGTCCACAGGTTCATTCTACACTTCCACAGAGGCCCCACTGCAGTGATCTCCATGTAGCAAATCAAGGCTTTCCCCAGTGAGCTATGATACAAAACCCCCACTTTTACGGACCCCACGGCCCGGGTGGGCTGCATTCCCTGAGGTGGGTTTATCTGCAGGATACCCACTCTCGGCGGGATTGACGCACCTCGGCTCAGGGACTCAGTTGTCCCCACAGCTGTGGTTGCAAACTGACCTGGACAGGAACCTAATCAGTAGTCAACCTTCTCCATAGGGTCAACGCTGAACCCAGCCGCTGGATTTGGTTTGATCCTCGTCCAACTTGGTTTGTGACCAGAATCGTAGAATCAAGTTCGTGAACTGAGGCACAACTGTCTGGCTAAAGCTGATATGTTAGGCTTGTTCTGGGGAGATTTTTTCCAGTTTTTATTTTGTATTAGTTGTGTTCTCATTACATAATGATTATATCCCATCCACATTGTAGAATAAAACCATTTCAGTGGAAATAGATCCAGTTTAATTTTTAAAATTTTTGTCTCTGAATCTTATTAAAATTATTCAAATTACAATGCAAATAACATAATAATTTCTCACTTGCTGTCCTTCCTTAAGCCACACAGTTTAAGCAGTGCAGGAGCCCTGGCGCCCACCGTGACTGACCCCTGCCTCTTTCCTGGTCACGGTGTGCCGCACATGGGCAGACTCGGAGCCCCAGGCTTTGCGGAATCTCCCAGGAGCCGCACCCTGTGCTCTTCTGACATTCCCTTCCAGCCCGCAGTCCTTGCCACTGCACAAGCTTGAGCCCCTGGCCCTGCTTCCTAACTGTTAGGAGGAAGAAGGCCAAGGGATGCAGGAGGAGGACGGCGGCCATCCCAGTTTACCCCATGTCCTGAGCACCCGAGGCAGGGCTGCGCGCCTGCACCGGAAACCACGGACGTTAGGAAGCGGTGCCCAGACTAAACTGGAAAGCTGGCTGCTGGGGCTCCTGGGGACATGCAATTTAAACAAGGGCGAGGCGTGGGGGTTTACCCTGTGGGGAAACGGGACCCTGCTGGAAAGCGTGTCTGGGAGGGCCTGGCGCCTGCAAGGTCTGTCCAGCTGCTAGGCTTACGTGGCTGCTGTGCCATGTCTGGCACGTCTGCGTCTGTCCACTCACCAGACCTGAGTGTGTGCACGTGTCACAGGGAGACACCTGGGCCAGCCTCGTGGTGCCTACAGATCGCTCCAACCCGACCTGTGTGCAGCAAGGGTTCTGCAAGATTGAAGAGGTTTGGAAGTGGGCTGCCCGGGGGCTCACAGAGCCAGGCCACTGAGGCTGGTGACAGCATCTGGCCTCCTTAGCTACTGTCTCTGACACCAGGAGGGAAGATGAGCGGTGGGGACAGTGGTGGCAGTGGGTGACGTGCCCCTTGCTGCGGCATGGCTGACCTCAGATGGGGAAACTGAGGGCAGGCAGTCAGGGTGGATGCTTGGAGTGGCTGGAGGGAGGCTTAGGAGGGGCACATCAGCCCCTGCTGTGCAGCAGCAGAAGTCACCTATGGCCTGGGCACTGCAGGAACTCCCGGGGGTGTGGGCATGCAGAGGGGACTGGAATGCCTCATGTTTTTCAGGGACTTGAGAACACAGGGGCACAGGGTTTCCTGTGCTCCCAGGCTTGGGACAGCCTTAAACTACACATGCTCAGAGACGGGTCTCTGGCTTGCCTGTGGACACGAGCATTGCTAAGGGGCTGTAGAGGACGGAAGGTGAGGGCTGTCTTACCTGTCACTGCTGCAGGAGGATGGGGCCCAGTGAGCTTGTCAGCAGCTCCGACAGGGAGGTTGGCAGAGACCCTGCACAAGCCCACACCGCAGGAGGGTCCTCCGTCTGGACCGGAAAGGGACACGGTGGGCTACAGAGCCAAGATGACCTTCTGCATTTGGGCAGCGCAAGGGCTGCCCCATGGTGCAATCGCTCCTGCCACTGCGCTTGCAGGGCCAGGGCATCATTATTATGCCACACGCGCCTCACCTGGCTGGCCACTCCCGAGGACGCCGCTATAATGAGTCTCCGTGCCCGCCTTGCGAGGATAATTCTTAGAGGGCTTAGAGTTCATTACGGACATTTCCCTGCACTGCTGTGAGTTTCCTAAGAAGTATATTAATATGCTAATTCCTCTTCTCCAAGGCGCACCACAGGGGAGAGCCTGCTAAGTCAGCCCAAGGAGGGACTGAGCTGGCCTGGCTCTGCTGGGAGTGGCTTCCCTATTCACGCTCCTCGTTGGTTGGGTATTCTCATGGGTAGGTCCTGCATGCACAGTTCCTGACTGACGGCTGCTGTCCCAGCACACGTCAGTCCACCTGTGAGCTCTCCGTACATCGAGCACGCACGGCAGCGCTGCTGAAAGCGACTTCCTGGCCGTCCTTTCTCTGTCCACTGCTCTGGCCCCTCCTCCGTTCCCCGTTCTTCCCCAGCACTGCACCCTTGGCACTGATGTCCCTCCCACTGTGCCGGCCTCTCAGCCTGAGATCAGCTTCACCCGGAGGCAGCCCTAAGAGCAGCACTGTGGCGATGCAACCTCCTGAGTGGCACAGACGGGGTCCAGGGTGCCAGACCCTCCCCTGGCCCGGACAGGTCGGGCCGGCTCCTCGCCGGTCAGTCTGTCCCTGGCTCTGTGTGGGAGGAGTGCGTGGCTGCTGCTGGCGGCCTGGTCCTTCCTGTGCACCCAGCTCCGCTGCTTCTCTCCCCCTGGCCAGGCTGGCCTGGCCTCGTCTGCTCTGCTCACACAAAGTACCCAAGAAACCATTCCTGGGGTCCTCAAAGCTGGAGAGTTTGCACAAACTGAGCCGAGGCTGACCCAGGGATGCCGAGCTCCTGGCACTGGAAAGTGGGGTCCGATATCTGCAATTGTCCTTTGTGGCTGAGGCTGGGTTTGAGCTTGAAAGAGGGGGAACCTGAGACCCCACATCCATCTGGGACTGCTGTGGCTTCCACGGCATGGGGCTGCCATGGTGGGCAAGAGCTGACGGCTTCTCTCACAGCAGAAAGTGCAGCCATCAGCGCGGGGCTGGTGCGGCTTCCATGATCACTCACATGAGACACGGGCACTGTCTCCCTCACCGCCTCCTCAGGACAGGTAACCAGGCTCCCCTGGTGAGGAGGAGGCCCCACATGCGCTGGTGCACAGCAGAGCAGCCAGCGCTCCCGCTAGGTTGGATTCGGCTTATGGTTCCTTGGCTGGAAGTCTGTCCCATCTGCATCTTATCTGTCAGGGAAGTGGAAAATGTCACTCTTTAGATACAGAGGTTTGGCTTCCATAAAATGCTCTAAGGAGGAAGAAAAGAAATCTGTTTGTATTCAAGTGTCTCTAGGCGTAAAATTGATGTAAATTTAGAGATTTGCAAATAAATCTTGCTTTCAGGTATAATGGTGTCTAAAGTGTGAGCTACCTAAGGTGTCCAAGAAACCCAAAGTGACAAACCGGACTACAGATGTGCTGGCTGGAAGCAACTCTGCAAGGAATAGAAGCACTTTCCTTCACAAAGAAACTCCCAGCCCAGGTCCCCAGCGCTCTCTCCATTAGGAAAGCGAGGGCCAGGGTGCAGTTCCATGAACAACACTTAGCTGTCATGAGCGAGGCTCCGGGCTCACCCCCTGCACCAAGCAAAGAAAGAAAAGAAAAATGTTACGTCAGTTTACTGTTCAAAAGTATAGGAAACCCAAAAGTTCGACACGAGCACTTGTCAGCAGGAAACAAGAGCTAAGGACTCTAAGCAGTTAAATATTCATGCAGACATAGCATAAAAATAGTTACACTTAACATCTTTAATGAACTGATTTTTTTATAAAGATGAAACAAGAAACTATAGAAAATGTGATATTGAAAAATGTTAAAAAGAACTAATAGAACTAAAGCACAGAGTAAAACAAAAACTGTCCTTGGAGTGGAAGAAGTCAACTCTGTGGAGCGTAGTCATAGGGTAGGGCACAACCAGAGGGTAGAAAAACAGCTGGCAGAGACTGCCGAGGAAAGTAGCCAGACGTAGCCGGCCAGGGTGGGAGACAGTCGCTAAGGACAGAGAAGGAAAAACAGTGGAAGCATCACAGCGGCGTGGGAGTCAGCGAGTGCACCCGACCCCTCCGGTTAGAGCTCTGGAGACAAAGGCAGAACACAGGGGACCCAGCGCTGCTGAAATGGTGGGATTTTCCAGCTTGGCCGAGGGCCCTCTCCAGTTCAGACTGAGAGCGAGTCCCAGGTTGCACAAATGTGAAGAAGTCTGGCCCTGCCCATGTTCCAGGAAAACTGCAGGAGCTTGGCGACAAATACTGGCCAAGCAAACATCCAGAGGTGACAGAGTGAGAGCAGTGTATGCATGAGGGCTCCCTGAGGGATGGAGACGTCACCCGAGGACAGCGCCACTGCAGAACAAGGGACAGGGGCGGACGTCAGACTGCAGGCTGTGGGGTGCACAGGGAAAGAGCACATCAGGCCAGCACAGTCTCTGACCCACATTTAAACAACAATTCAGGAACACACCACGGAACAGGAAGTGAGCCTCCACGGACAGGAGTGACCGACCGGCCCTCCCACCTGGCCTGCACAGACCCAGCACCGTCAACTTCCTCCCTAATGTGTCCAGCCAGCCATTCCCAACGTGTTTCAGAAAACCTGACATGCACAGTAACAGTGGCCCTGGAAGGCAATAGCAACAGGGGGCAGAAACGACAGAAAGAAAGAGATGGAAAGTCTACGGTGAAAGAGCGGGACACCAGGCTGAACCTGTGCTCAAGGCAGGTGTGAGGTGGCCGGAGAACGGAGCCGAGTGCCGCGGACAGAAAAGGGACAGAAGAACAGGGAGAGAAGTATTGAAAAGCACAGGAACAGCGCCGAGAGCCCTCGTGGCAGCAGGGAGCGCGGCAATAGCTGTGCAGCTGAGGGACCAGAAAGGGGAGGTGAGGTGGACGTGCTGAAACCGCTGGCCCAGAAATTCCCAAGTTCAGTTATGAAAGAAGCCTGCAGATGCAGTCACGCTGGGAACTGCCAGGAGGCCAGAGCACAGCCTCACACCTAGACACACGGGGACCCTGCCGGAGTCAGAAGCAAAGGAGGAATTCTGAGAGCAGGACGAACTCCTCGCCAGGCCAGGGGGTGAAGCACGGTCCCCTCAGAGAAGCCATGGAGCCCAGCGGTCAGAAAACATCTGTGTCATATATTCAAGATGCTGAGATAGATCAGAAATGCTCAACCAGACATTCCCATCCCCACAAGATTGTCCTCTAAGATGACAAAATATCATCCCAGACACAGAGGTTGAGACTGCATGGCTGGGACCTGTGTCACAAGCACACAGAGGCAGGACACCAGGACAGGAGCAGAGGACTTGGCACACTGATGGGAAGCCAGCAGTGAGAGGAAAACATCACTTGTGCAAATACAGGGGCAAATGTGTAGCATTGCCTGGTGTTTCCTTATTTCTTTAAGAAACATGACTGTCAAAGGAAATAAATGAAACACTGAGTTATGAATATATTATATGTAGTATTATAGGTCTATATATTTACATCTATATCACACACACAGAAAAGATGGGAGCTACATCAGAACAAAGTTGCTCTGTTTTACTGTTATTAAGTTGAAGTAAGACTAATTAGACTGAGATAAGGTAAGATATATATCTAAATCCCAAAACACCTTAAGTAAATTAAATGAAAAAAATTAAAAGTAAACAAGAAACTGAAGTAGTCCAAAAGACTATTTATTTAACATAAAAGAAACATTTAAAGGAGAAACAAAAATATATATGAGAAACACAGAAAAAATAACAAAATTGCAGACATAAATCTAAACTTATCAAGAATTACACTAAATGTAAATGGAGTAGCATTATAATCAAAGTACAGAGATTGTAATACTGATAAGCCACAAGAACTTGCATGCACTTTAGAGAAGAAACATTTTGATTGAAATACATGAATGTAGGTCATGGGTTATGAGTACCAATTTAGTTACGTAGGATGAATAAATCTAGATATCTAATGTACAGCATGATGTATACAGTTCATGTTGCAACAATAATTATGTAATAATAATACTGCATACCATAACTTTGTCAGCATAGCAGATTTTACATTCTGTTACCATTAAAAAGTAAATCTATTTGCATGTGTATGTGTGTGTGAGGGTGTTTATGTGAGGAGATAGATATGCTAATTTTCTTGTTATGGGAACAATTTCACTATGTTTATCTCTATCAAAGCATGTTGTACCCTTTTCATACACATAATAAAAATGACACAAGTGAGTTTGAAATGAACTAATGAAAAATACAAATGGTCACCATCAATAAGCTGGAGAAATATGCTAAAGTCAGACACACAGATTTTGTAATAGGAAAAACTGAGTCTAGACATCAGACCAGTGACAAAAAGGAATATTTTGTAATTATGAAATGGTTGACATGTCAGGAAGATGTGACAGTTTTGGATATGTGGATGATACCACCATAATAGCAGAGTAATAAATACCTAATGTGAAAACCAATAGAATCAGGCAGAGAAACACAAAGGTCAATAATTACAGCTGAAGACTTAAAAAATACACACATAGAAATGGACAGAAAAAGAAGGCAGAAAACATAATAATGAATAGTGATGTCCAATCACCTGGTCATTATTGAAAACATTGTCCAGTAACAGTTGAATATGAGCATTGTTCAACACATATATAATATTCTTCAGGACTGACCATGTGCTATACTATGATACACAACTTGAAAACAAAAAAATTGAGGTAATGGGAAGTAAATTCTCCCATAGCACTGAACTTAGATTAGTGAGAGCAAGAAATTTGGGGACTCTACCACTATCTGGTGTATGTAAAAAGGGCTATTGCCACGATCAAGCAAGACTTTCCCTAGTAAACAAGTATCATTGTATCACAGATTAATGTAGCATATTTCTTTAATAAGATGCAGGGTAAAAATCAATTCTGAGATGCAGAAAAGCATTATACTATGTGCTTTATAACATTTAACATCTTTTCATGGTAAAAGTTCTCAGCATATTAAGTATAGAAGGATTGTACCTTTACATAATAAAGGCTATAAAGCCGTAGTCAGCATTATATTCAATCATCAAAGGAGAAAAGCTTTTCCATTAAGAGCAAGTATAAAACAAGGATTCTCTTTCTTGCTACTTGTAATCAGTATAGTACTGGAAGTCCTCGCCAAGAAATGAGCCAAGTAAATAAAATAAACAAAAGGTATCTAAGTTGGAAAAGATAAATTTAAATTGTCTGCTTGTTGACAACATGATCTTTTATATAAAAATCCTAGAGTCTCCATCACAAAATTGTTTTACTGATTAAAACTGAAGATGAAAAATACAAAACCAACATACAAAAATCACTTGTATTTCTACACAATAACAACAAATTATCAGAAAAAAGTAAGACTACAATCCCTCTTATGGTAGCATAAAAAATACTTAGGCTAAACTATGAAGGTGAAAGATATTTATCCAGAAATCTATAAAGCACTGATGAAAGAAATGAAAGAGGACCCACAAATGGAGCGATACCTTGAGTTCAGTGATGCTTTTGCATATGGCTCCCAAAACTCAGCCAGCAAAAGTGCAAACAGACAAACAGGACTACACCAAATCCAAACAGTTCTAAAAGTGAAAGAAACAATTACTAGACTGAAGAGAAAACTTACAGAAGAGATTATGTGCAAGCCTCACATCTAAAATAGGTTTACAGGCAAAATATAAAAGTTTTCAGCTCAGCAGCAAAGACAGCAGAAACAACAGTGAACAAAGAACCTGACTTTTAAAATGGGCGATGAACATGAGTTGGGGGTCTGTGGGACATGAGAGGGGCTCTCTGCCCCTAATCATAAAGGGAATGCGCATCAGAGGCACAATAAACATGGCCTCACAGATGCCCATGTGGTGACTAATGGGAGGGAGGAGGGTAGGAGCCAGAGCGCATGGAGAGCAGGGGCCTCACGAGGCACCGGGACTCTGAACCGGCTCATCCACCGAGACAGCAGAAGCAAGTTCCCTCAGAGCACCACAGACAGAACTGCCGGGTGGTCCAGCAGGCCCACTTTGGGGTCTTTCGAAGGGGGGTGAAATCAGTGTCTCAAAGAGACATCTGTGCAGTCATGTTCATGGTTGAACATTATTCACAGCAAGCGAGACATGCAATCTGCCTGTGTGTTCCCAGAAGGGTAAGGAGAACATTGTGCTCATATAAAATGTATTAGGTGTTTGAAAAGAGTGGACATTACTCAGGCCTGAAGAAAAGAAAGCCATGTTACCCGCAAGGCACGTGCACCAGAAGACATTACGCTAAGTGAAATGTGGAGAAAGACACAGAATGACAAATACTGCGGGATCCCATTTCCGTACGGAATCCCAAAGCAGAGATTAGAATAATGGCAAAGGAGACAGAACTGAGGGGGTCAGAAGTAGGGTGATCTTGCTTGAGAGGCATAAAATTTCCTTTCTGGAAGATGAGTCAGTTCTTGAGACCTAATTTGCAGCATGTGACAATAGCAATGCTCTGTTGTCTGCTTGGACTTCGGCAAAGGCAGCATCTTACCTGTTCTCAGCTAGAACAAGATGGTAGATGGGGCGGTGGTAGAGATGTTGGTCACTGGAAATCACCTTAAACATAGCAGAGAATCGCAGCATCACTTAATATCGTTAACTATGTACAGTCTAAGGATCACACTTCAGTAACACTTGAAAAGAAGAACAAAGAAGACAAACAACCCAATTAAACTAAACAAAGTAGGCATTTTGCCACAGGTGATGTGTGCATGATACCCAGAGGCGAACAGCTGGGCCGAATGGAGTTTCTAGTTTTAGTTTTTGAGGAATCTTTGTACTGATATCTGTGTGCTGTGTTAGTCTCTCTCACCAACAATGCAGAAGTGTTCTTTCTCCGCCGGCATTTGTTACTACTTGATTTCTTTTTTTTTTAATCAGAATAATTTTGTTTTATTGATTTAAAAGATTTTTTTTATTTTTTTTTAATTTGAAAGAGAATAAAACAAAAGGGGGCAGTACAAAGCAGATCAGAACAGGACAACATAGGCAACACAGTACTTTACATTAAGACAACTGGACATCAACAGTAGCTAACACCATATCTCTTACTTTGCTATAGTTGAGCATAGTTTCAAATACAATAATATCAAACATAACACAATAGTATAAAGCCATGCATAGAGTGAAAGAATTACAGGGCTTTCTGAACCAAATAACAGAAAATGATCAATGGGTACTATAATATCTCATTTTTGATAAAAAATAAAATTTTGTTTGAACTATCACACATATTCAAATTCCAATAAGACA
>PVJX010042213.1:0-14280 GCA_004027295.1 Dolichotis patagonum
AAAGAAGGCAAGAAAACAAGAAAGGTGTCCAGTAGCACATGGAGGTGAGAATTCACCATGTATAGGGGTGTGTGTGGTTTTGCTAGCCCCTGGCTTCAACCCTGAACACCATAAGAACAACCCCTCAAGTAAAATAAACTATTTAGGAGCAAAAATAATTTAAAGAGACAACTAACACACCTGATCTAGAGTGTCTGGCTACTTAACTGGGAGTGTAACTATCTCCTGCCTGCAAAGCGACACACAATGGCTCTGGGGAGCAGACAGGGCTGAGGAGCTGTCCCCCTCGGTCACCAGGAGGGGCATAGCCCTACAAAGGTTCCTCAGCCATGTCTGATGTCAATGGTGCAGGAGCCACTTGCTATTCTCCCGGCAGCCTCACCCCTCACTCCAGGCTGAGATCCAGAACCAAGCACAGGGGGTTTTCTGGGCCAGTGTGGATCTTCCTGCCACCCTACACCGCTGTCTGTGGCTGGCTGGACTCTTCCCAAAGATGTGCACTGCCTTGTGCCCAGGACCTATGAATATATATTTTAAGTGGCAAAAAAGGACTTGTTTTATTTGTTTTTTGGTACCAGAGATTGAACTCATGACTTCTCGCTTGCCAGGCAGGCGTTTATGCCGCTGAGCTAAATCCCCAGCCAAAAAAGGACTTTAAAATGTGATTAAAAATGGATTTTGAGATGGTAGGATGATCCTGGATTATCCCAGGGGGTTCAATGTATTCCCAAAATTGTAGGATGGGCATAAATTCACAACATAATCCTAAGAGGAGAGGGGCAGCAGAAGTAGGGAGAGGGATGTAGGAATGGAAGCGGAACTCTGATAGATGAAAACATATAGTAGCCTTGAAAATGCAGGAAGGCTTCCAAGTGTGGGGACACACACCTATAATCATAGTACCCTGGGAGGCTGAAGCATGAGGATCTTAAATTCAAGGCCAGTCTGGGCAATTCAGTGATTTAGTGAGAACCTATCTCAAAAACATTAAAAAAAAAAAAAAAGTGGGAAGAGAGGTCCAATTCCCAGGGTGTGTCTAGGGCAGGGGATGGGGCCGGGGTTGGGGGTGCAGAAGTCCAGAAACAAGGAAAGCAAGCAGCTTCTAGAAGGCGGAAAGAGTAGATCCTCCCTACATTCTTCCGAGGGGACACAAACAGTCAGCACTTCCACTTCAGACCAGGGAAGCCGGTTTCAGGGTTCCAACCTCCAGAGCTGTAATACATGTGCTTTTCAAGCCAGTAGGTCTGTGATAACTTGTTACACCAGCAGTAAGAAATTACTAGGCTGCCTCTGCTCTTATGCAGCACTACCTTACTGTCTTAAGGGAATAAGGAAGGCGTGAGTGCGTGAGTGCAAAGGGTGTGGTGGAGAATCAGGGATGGCTTCCTAGAAGTCCCTGCAATCACACTGCTCACGAGGATCCTACGTATGACTCATCTGTTACCTGACCTTGAGCAAATTTTCTAAGCAACAACACAGTTAACAATGTACCATGTATAGGGTTGCTAAAAATTAAATACAGTGTTTTAAATTACCAAGGGTATAAGCGCCAATTCTCGCTTCCTGTAAGTCACATTTCCTTGTGGGTTTCTACACATGCACGGAACAGGTGTAACCTAATGCCCA
Source organism: Dolichotis patagonum (assembly GCA_004027295.1). NCBI lineage: Eukaryota > Metazoa > Chordata > Mammalia > Rodentia > Caviidae > Dolichotis > Dolichotis patagonum. Next base: position 1,627 of record PVJX010042213.1, read on the forward strand.
GTGTGTGGCTGGCGCCATGTAACACGATGACCTTGTGTCCACTACAATCCCAGCGTTTCTCAAACCACTGAGTGTTCAGGTGTCCCAAGGCCAGGGCCCCCAGCCCTGCTCTCGCCTACTCTCATGTGCCCCGGACGGACCATGCCTCCTCCTCCCAAAGGTTTGTTCCAGCTGTTGTGCTCAGCCTCATCTCTGCCTTCACCCTGAACCCTAACAAAAGCCCCTCACATACCTGGAGAGCAGTAGCTCCTTCTTGTATTTGCAGCACCCAGTCTCCATCTGTCTTTCTTGTGTCTTCATCTCTCACCTTTTTCCTCCTTTCTTCTCTGAGCTCCCTAACAGCTTCAACCCAAAACCCAGATAGTCAAACCTAAAATGACAGCTGAGTCTCAACCAGTCAGTCCACTGGCAGGGAGCAGGGACTGAGGCTGTGTATTTATTGTGGTTCTTAGGCTTCTCTGGTAGGGAGCTAGAGTCAAAGGTATGAAGGCAAAGTGCCTTGACCTACCCAGAATCTCCATGAAGCCTTGCTTGGGCAGATCTCCAGCCCCATACTCTCAAGCACCTACCCACCTGACCTATGACCCCTGACCTGTGGTGCACCCCCTACTCTACAGGACCTACCTGGCTTTCTTTTCACCGTTTCCATTCTCTGGGTCTGAGCCACTGAATTTTGTCCCTTTGACGTTGGAACCTACTTTTCCTCCCAGAAAAAAATGATTGGCCCAGTACTGATTTTCCTCCATCTGACATGCAGAGTGGTGTCCCTCTCACCCTCCCAGGCCCCAAGCCCTCAGAGTCTGTTGTTCCTTCTCTAACATTGGGCTGTCATTTTAGGGGGGGAAATTATAGGCCAAATGTAATGGGGAAAAGTGTTTCCAGTGTCTTTGGGTTTGGGGGACATGGGCTGTAAAGTGTGACCAAGTGACAGAGCTATGGGTGACCAGGCAAGCACACTTGGCTTTGCCACCACTTTACAATGGGTGACACTAGCCCATCTGCGCACCGGTGGCCTCCACCGGTCTTCTGAAAGGCTAAACTGTATTTTAGTTGAGCTTGGAGGTTCTACTCAGCAATCAGAGCAATGGCACAAAATGGTCACAAGGGGGCGGGCAACCTCTTCAGCCCAGAAATTGGTGGACTAGATGAGGCGGAAAGAAATACAATGGCTTCCAAGAGGAAGGGCAGTTACTCAAGGGCACACTACAAAACAAGTACAGTGTAGGGATCGCAATAAGTACAGTATTTGAGATCCTAGTCTGAGGGTAAATCAAGGGCTGCAGGACCATGAGAAGCGGTAAGGACACGGATGGTAGGCAGTAAAGGAGGTACAGAGAGGATACTTTGGAATTTAAAAGACTTTGAGCGGATGACAAGAGGCAAGGGGGTCTTTATGGGAGAGCAGTGGAAGGAATGTATTGCTCCAGAAGGACTGAGGTGGAGGTGCAATACAGCACTGAGGAAGTAATATTAGGGAAGTAGAGGTGATCAATCTGGCTTCCTCTCTTCCACAATATAAAATACAACGTAAAGAAATGACGGAATTATTCCAGGATTTGGGGAAGAATCCTCCAACTCAGTACATCACACTAAACAACCAAAGATCATCCTTATTCCTCCCATTTTTTCCTCTAGTAATCTAGAGCTCAGGAAAGACAGAGGCCAACAAAGACAGGGATGGTTACCTGGGGTTTAGAGAGTTAATTTCTTGGGGTTTAGAGAGTTAATTTCCAAGAATTCATTCTGATATCAGCCAGGGCCTGGTCCCTACTCTCTGGGCCTGTCTCCTCCCTGATCCCCAGGTTGGCAGTTTCCCTGAATTCTTTCTTTGGTATAATCAGCTAGGACCTTGGGACACAGCCCCACAGGTGGTCCCCTGCTCCCTTCTTAGGTCCCAGGAGTCAAGGGCTAGCCATAGAGAGGAAGGGAAGACCTGCCTTTGCTCACCCCCTGGATGGGGCCCAGGGACCAAAGAGCCTCTGTCTTTTCCTGCCACACCCCCACATTGTAGCCCAGACAAGGGGATTCCTTGTGTCCCAGCTGCAGGCAGGCGTCCTTGTGACCAAATGGTGGCTGGCTGAACAAGGTGGGGGAAGGGTAATCACAGACTTAGAGAAGACAACACCTCCCCAGTGTTTGTTCAAGATCCTGGAATCGTCTCAGAGTCCTGGGACTTCACATTTCTCCTTCTCTATCTCCCATCTGCAAAGGGTGAGACCAGGACTCATCTGCACATAAAAGGACTGAAAGCAGAAAAGGAAACTGAGAAGTTATGGAAGTACAGAAACACAACCTTCCTACCCGGAGGCAGGAAGTTGTAACACAAAAATGGGGCCGGGCAGGTCACGAGGTAAATCTGGGCTCTATGGCAGGTAGGCAAGCAGATGAGAGCCATAGGTGGAAGCCGCTGACAATTTCTCTCCCTAAAAGAACAACAGAGATAAAGTGTATTGGTACCCAAGAGGGATGCAGCCACAGAGGAAGTGAGACACCCAGGACAAAATGAGAACATCCTGTCTGAAAAGCAGCACATACATCTTTCAATGAGAAACTTTCCTGTTGGGAGGGGTGATGTGTTTCCACTCAAAAGATGTAATGGTATGGACATTAACTGATTGGTCTTGCTTAGCAGCAGGGACTCAGATATCCCAATCATGTACCATCCAAGGACAGGTACAGAATGGCTAGTCCATCCCAGCAGGAAATGACATCACTCAGTATATAGGAAGAGATGGGTCCACCAACTCCAAAGGCTTCTGGGAAGACAAATCCGTGAAGAATTGGCCCTGAATGTCCACGTCCCTCCTTAACCCTCCGTTTTGGCCAAGAAAAGACAAAGCTCCTAGTCTTTGCTTGAGGTAATTACACCCCAACCACTTCATCAGTGACCTGTGACTCCTCAATCCTTGCATAGTAAGGGGAGGAAGATGGAGAAACCCTCACACAATGAGCCACAGGCTGAGCATCTAGAGTCAGCATCTCTATGGAGATAGCTCTAGGGACTGGATAATTGAGGGATAAAGACAGAGCCTCTCAAGGGACCCAAGGAATGGCAAGCGAGGTTTCCATGGTAACTGATCTCAGTTACTGTTAGCCTATTCCTAGTCTCAGATTTGAGGGACAACAAATTTTGAGGGCGACCAAGACCAAGGATGAAAGTGCCACAGGAACACAAAAGGGTGCAAAAATTGTTACAAGAAGGTCACATCATCCTGGCACTGTCCCCAGTACCAGTGATCCTCAAAGCCCAGGGTGGCGTTCTCATCCTCTGGGGGATCAGGGGGTCCACCTTGCACCCCTTCTCCTGGGGGCTTCCACAAAGCCCTCCAGCTCCCTAGCCTAGCGGTCGTCAGCTCCACATCAGTCCTGGCCCTCTCTTCTCCAGGAATAACCTTTGCCCAGTCCATCTCAGGACAGGGAGCCCCAGGAGGGCCCTGTTCACCCAGCTCTCTGCGGGCCACGGTGTCCAAGAAGCTGCCAATAGAGACACTGTCCAGTCGGTCAGTGGAGCTGGTATCCGGCAGGCTGTCCCAGCTGCCCCGCCTTGAGTGGCCCGGGCTCCCGCCTGTCAGGCTGTATTGGCTGCTGGTGAGGCTGCTGCAGTGACTGGTCAACGCTCCCCGCTCCTCCAGCAGCCAGCGCACGGCCTCAATCCCCTCATTCAAGCTCACCAGCTGCTGCAGGATCTTCACATCGATGGCTCGCAGGGAAGCCTAAGGAGGAGAAGAAGGAATCAGTCCTGGGTGCCAGGCTCTGTTTCCCTGGGGTTTCCAAAGACTCCTACCCTGTGATCCAGCTGTGCTTCACTTTCAAGAAGCATGGGAACAGGAGAATTCAGAAAGTGGGCTTCAGAAGCAAGCACACCACTACTTACAATTTGAGCTCAGGTTGGAGAGAACGCTGTCTAACACACGAGGCTCTGGGTTCAACACTCAATACCAACAAAAATCGACACCAAAACCAAAACCAAACAAAAATCTCTGCCGCTACACTGGGCAGGCATGGTGGTGCAGGCCTATAATCCCAGCACTCAGGAGACTGAGGCAGGACGATCACTGCAAACTCAAGACCAGCCTGAGGTACATAGTGAGTTCAAGGCCAGCCTGAACTACACAGTGGGAGCCAGTCTCAAAAAGACAAAAAACAAACAAACAAAACAACACTCTACCACTCATATGCTATCTGACTGTGGGCAGCTACCTTACCTTCTTTGAGCTCCAGTTTTTAAAACAGGTCTAAATCACTCACCTCACAGGGTGACTGTAAGGGCTTTGAACTGCTGTTTACTAATACTCAGCACAGTACCTCATGCAGAGGAAGGTCTTAGTAAGTGTTAAGTATTAAAACCCTATCCCCATCCCATGCATGATAGCCCATGCTACGCTGGAGGGTATATCTTTTTTCTTTCCCTTTTTCTTTTTCTTTGGCTCAAAAATTGCTCTGCAGAGCTCATCCTTCCACTTCTGTTTTCCTTTAATAACTGTGAACCTTTCCCACTGTTAAAAAAGTAAATAAGTAAATAAACCCAATGCAATCCGAGGTTTGAAATTGCTATTCAGAGCATTAACTATTGAACTGATCCAGATTCACCAGTAAGCTTAGTAACAGCCAAAGCATCATCTGGTGGGATATTACTGTACTTGGGAAGTGTACTGGGCCAAAGTGGCTGCTGGGGAATAAAGAGGGAGTGAGCCTGGTTTCCCAGCATTTTCAGGGTACTGGCAGCAAGACTGAGGGCAAGAAGAGCTGCTCAGGAAAACAGAAGAGTCTGACTCCCACCATTTGAGATGCCCTCTGCCATGCACATCCCTCTGGGCTGGAAGGAGGTCAGCTTTACTGGGTAATCTCTAGGGTCCTTTCCTGCTCAGATGCACTCAATTATCTTCCCCAAGCACCAGTCTGAACCTGTCCCACCCCTGCTCAAGAGGGATTTAGTGTCTTTGGCTGTGTGTAAAGAATGAAATCGAAACACATTAGCAGTGGGTGTTCACAACCCCATCAGTCCTATGGCGTCCTCATCTCTAGCTTCCCATTTAGCATATTTTCTATGAAACCAATGTCCTGCCACAGCATAACTTCTAAAATTTAGTCAAATTAATAGATGCAGATAAAGAGGCCAGCATTTGATAAGTTTTCTAACAGTTCCTCCATCCTAATCCTAAATCCAACTCTTCAAAGAAAACAATTGTTTTTCTATTGTTATCCTTGTTACTGTACCATTTGAACATTTTCTTCCTATTTCCCAGTACCTATGATATATTTTGGTTCTTTCAGTTTCTCACACCAGAGAAGCAATGCGATATTTATACATGTATGTCTGATTTATTTCACTTAAGAATATGGTCTCAAGCTTATGTTTCTTTATGGCACAGCAGTACTCCATTGTAAAACAAAACAAAACAAAACACCCCATATCTTTAGCTATTCATTAGTTGATAGGCATTTGGGCTGTTTCCAAGATTTACTACTACAAACTGTGCCACTAGGGCCACGGATTTAGCTCAGTGGTATAAACACCTGCTTGGAAAGCACAAGGTCGTGAGTTAGATCCCTGGTACCAAAAAAAAAAAAAAAAAAGAGTGCAAACTGTGCCACTATAAATATGGGTGTGCATATATCACTGTGGTGTGATGCTTTTTGTTCTTTCTGGAAGATACCAAAGAGAGGAATAGTTGAGTTAAATGGAACCTCTAGTTTTAGGGGGCTTTTTTGAAGCAGGGTGTCACTATGTTGAACTCAGGGTGATTCTTCTGCCTCCCACGTACTGGGATTACATGCACCACCATGCCTGGTTAGTATGTTTTTTTTTTTGAGGAATCTCCATGCCGATTTCCACAGTGGTTGCACCAGTCTACACTCCCACCAACAGTGGAGAAGGGTTCCTTTTTCCCCACAGCCCCTCCAGCATTTGTTATTGATTTCTTTTTCTTTTTCTTTTTCTTTTTTGTCTTTTTGAGACAAGGTTTCACTATGCAGTTCAGACTAGCCTCAAACTTGCAGTGAACCTCCTGCCTTAGCCTTCCAACTGAGGGGATCACAAGTGTACACCACTACACCTGGTTTTCATTTGTTTTAATTTGCATCTGTTGAATGACCAGTGATGTTAAATTTTTTTTCATATATTTACTTTCTGTTTCTTCCTGTGAGAAGTGTGTATTCATTTCAGATGCCCATTTTTGGACTAGGTCTTTAAATTTGGGGGTTGAGCTTTTTTATATATTCTAGATATTAGTCCTTTGAGGAAGAGCTGGCAAATATTTTTCCCACACTGGGTTGTTTCTTCATTCTGTTGGTGGTTTCTCTTGCTGTGCAAAAGCTTTTTAATAAGATGCTGCCAGTTGTTGATTTTTTGTGATAGTTACTGTGCAGTTGGAATTGTTTGTAGTCTTTGCCTACACTATGTCTTAAGAGCTTTACTTATCCTATCTTTCAGCAGATTTAATGTTTCTGTTCTAATATTTAGATATTTGACCCATTTCAATTTTATTTAGTGTATAGTGAGAAATATGGGTCTATTTTTAATCTTTGGCATGTGGAAAGACAGTTTCTCCAGCACCATTTATTAAAGAGGGTATCTTTCTTCCAACTGCTCCCTTTTTAAATTTAGGTCTTTCTTTCTTTTCTCTTTTTCTTTTGTCTCTCTCTCTGTGCATACATGTGTGTACATGTGCATGTGTGGGGTAGCGGGGACTTGAACCCAAGGCCTTTACACTGAGCTATGTTCTCATCTCTTTTCATTTATTTTTTTTTCACTTAGTTTTTGTTTGTTTGTTTGTTTGTTTTGGTACCGGGGAGCGAACTCACAACCTTGTGCTTGCCAGGTAGGCGCTTAAGCCACTGAGCTAAATCCTCAGCCCCTGTTTAGTTTGTGTGTGTGTGAGAGAGATTTTTTTGTCTCTTTGTTTGTTTGTTGTTTGTTTGAGACAGGCTTATGATGTAGGCGAAGCCAGCCTCAAACATGTAGTGATTCTCCTGCCTCAGCCTCCTGCGTGCTGGGATTACAGGCATGCACCACTGTGCTGGTTTGGTTTTGTTTTTTATTTATTTTGTTTTGTTTTTATTTTGAGACAAGGTTTTGTTAAATTGCTAAACTGCCCAGGTTGAGTTTGAACTTTCAATCTTCCTGCCTTAGCCCATCAGAGTGCTGATTATGGTGATTATGGTGGGCATGTCCTACCATGATAGGCAAGGTTTTGGCATTTTCTTATTGACTCCCACTCTATAGGAGATTAGGAATTTAACTTTCCCCCATTCCCTACTTTCTGCCATATAGACACATTTCCCTCTCCCCACCTCCTGAAAGACAATACAATTACTGAATGTTTGCCTTATTAGAATTTGGAAAGGCTGCTCACAACCAAGCAATATATTTATTTATTTCTTCAACTTTGTGTTTTCTTTAATTATTTTCCTTAGTTCACTATATAGTCACCAGTAAATCATTCTCCAATCCCCCTCCCAACCACTTCAATTTCCTTTTCAAGGTTTTTTTTCCTTTTGTTTTTTTGAGACAGGGTTTCACTATGTAGTTCAGGCTGGCCTTGAACTCACTATGTAAACCTGACTGGCCTCAAACTGTCCGCAATCATCCTGCTGTAGCCTCACTGGTGCTGGGATCATAGGGCTTTGCCACTACACCCGCAGAGGCTTTCAAACATACTACATGTTCTATCTCTTTAGGAGCATTCAGATCTGTCTGAATATATTAATAATAATATATAGTAATGTAATGATTAATGTATTTTTTATCTTCTAAAAATTTTCTTAGTATATGTTTGCTGCAGGCAAATACACTAACGAGTAAAAACAATTGTCCTAGTCCATGCATTTAACAAAATGCATTTAACAAAAACACTTATATTAGGACCTACGGATATAGCTCAGTGGTATATTGCTTCCCTAGCACATGCAAGACCTGGGCTTAATCCCAGCACCGTGAAAAGAAGGAAAGAAGGAAGGAAGCAAGGGAGGAAGGAGACAGAGGCAGGAGGATCACAAGTTTACAGCCAGCCTGGACAATTTATTGAGACACTGTCTTAAAATTAAAAGGGCTGGGGCCAGGCATGGTGGCATACACCTGCAATTCCAGCACTGAGGAGGCTGAGGCAGGAGGATATCTGTGAGTTTGAAGTCAACCTGGGCTACATAGTGAGACCCTGTCTAAAAAAACCCCTAAAAATAAATAAAATAAAATGGGCTAGCAATGTAGCTCATTATTCCTAGGTTCAATGCATCCTATGGCATAAATAAATAAAATGTAAATGAATGAATACCTTTATACTTGGTTTTTTTGTTTGTTTGTTTTGTTTTTTTTTGGTACCAGGAATTGCACTTGTCAAGCAGGTGCTGTGCCACTGAGCTATATCCTCAGCCCCATGTCTTCATACTTAAAACACTTCTGCTAGTTTTGTGTTCTTTGTTCTTTCCTTCCTGTCTCATTCTACTCTTCCAAAAACATATCTCTAGCCTTCGGCTACATAAATGGCAGCTAACACTTGGTTGCACAGTCAGAAAGGGAATCTCTGAACACGATTCTTAAATATTCAGGAAAGCCTTTCTTTTCAATCCTATTTGTGTCCCTAGTTCCAGAAATACCTGGTGCTTCCAACTCATAAGACCTTTTGAGTGTGTGTGTGTGTGTGTGTGTGCGCGTGTGTGTTTTCCTGGGGTTTGCATCAGGGCTTCACATTGAAGTATATTCCCAGTATTTTTAAAATTTTAAGGCAGTGTCTTGCTAAACTTCTGATTTCCCTGTCTCACAATCTCTAAGAATGCTGGGGTTACAGGCATGGGCCACCACACTTGGCCTATAGGCATTTTTGTAGTACAAAGCAGGTCGCTTTTTTAGTCAAGCATGGTGATGCATGCCTGTAATCCCAGTATTCCAGGAGGCTGAAGCTGGAGGATTGCTGTGAGTTTGAGGCCAGGCTAGGTTACATAGTGAGTTCAAGGCCAACCTGAACTATAGAGTAAGACCTTGTCTTAAAACAAAACAAAACAAAACAAAACAAAACAGCCACGCATAGTCACTCAAACCTGTAACCCCAGCACTCAGGAGGCTGAGGCAGGAGAATCATTATGAGTTGGACACCAGTCTGGGCTATAAAGTAAGCTGAAGGCCAGCCTGAACTGCACAATGAGACTCTGTCTCAGAAAGACAAACAGAGGCTGGGGATTAGCTCAGCGGCATAAGCGCCTGCCTGGCAAGTGTGTGGTCATGAGTTTGATCCCAGATACCAAATAAAATAAAATAAATAAAAAATAAATTCAAAAAATACAATCAAAACAAAACAAAACCAACTATATAGGTTGCTTTTTAGCTTGTACTATGACTGGATTTGGCTTTAGTTTTTTCAGGGCTAAGTTACCACTTTTCCTTTTGCTTTTTAGCTTCCAAAATTTTGTTCCTATCATCTTCTCTCTTATTCTCATTGTCACTGTAGAAGATGACCTGGGCACCTCTCCTTGAATGCAGAACAACTGCTGCAACTTTAGTGAAATTGAGTCTCATTTCCATAAACTGATATGTACAGAGCTGGCTATGCTATTCTCCCTTCAACTGGCTCTAAGCAATGCAAATAAGGCTAGTGCTATAGTACTGATATATAATCCTGGAGGCCAACCAGACAATTTTCTGTTTCCTCCAACAGTGCTCTCTGTAAAAGATTGACAGTGCCCAGGGCACATAAATTTACATTTCAGAAACTGAAGCAACAGCCTCCTAAATTCATTCATATACTGTCCCAGTCAAGTTATGCAGACTGGTCTTTCTGCATATCTCCTTGCATATTACAAAGATGTTTTTCTCCTCACCTGGCTAGCCAACTCAAATTACGCACATAATTCCTGTCATCTCCACTGTCACTCATTCTTGAACCACTCCCCTCTTCACAAGGTAATAAATTCTGGGAGAGTTGTTGGATCAGGACTTTTGTCCAAATATCCTCACTTGGATGGGAGTTAGGACCCCTTGGCTGCTCACAACTTTGAATATGTCTTATTGTCTTTACTCTCACCATGGGCTACATTGAAGGTGGCAGATTGGAATTAACTTACTGGAATTCCAATAATGTTTCTATGGAATTACAAATAACTTTCTGGATTACGAGGTGAACTGGAAAAAGGATTTGGATATTTTTTGGATTACAATATTTGGATTACAACGTGTTATAATCAATAGTCACAACGGCTTTATGCCTTTAAAAATAATCCTTTTAGCTGAGTGTGACAGCGCACACCTGTGATCCCAGCACTGACAGAGACCAAAGCAGGATTGTAAAATCCAGTCCCATTTGGGTAATTTAATGAGATCCTGTCTCAGAACAATTTTTTTTTCAGTGCTGGGGATTAAACCCAGGGCCTTTGCACGGAGCTAACATCCCCAGCCCCTCTTATTTTAATTTTGGGATAGGATCTCAAAAAGTCACTAACAAACACCCAGCCTGGGCTTGAGTTTACAATCCTGCTTCATCTTCCCCAAGGGGTGGGGTTCCAGGCATGGGCTGCCATGCCCAGTTCCCACAGACTGGTGGAGTCAAAGGCAGTAATCCAGATTAGTGCAAGGGCTCAGTCTGTCCTTTTTGTTGTTGTTCTTTTTATCTTGTTGAGTAAGGTCTCACTATGTAGTTCAGACAGGCCTCCAACTCACCAGTCCTCCTGTCTCAGCCACTCACACGTACGCACCACGATGCCTGGTTTGTCCTCTTGAATTGAATTCCCACTGACTTTGTTCATTCTCCTAGGCCTCACTCAAATGCCATCCCCTCTGGCAAGTCTGTCCTACCCTTCCTCAGGATGGAATTAACCCATTCTGTCATGGGATAAGTATTTATTAAATACTTGTTATAGGCACGGCACTGTGTTAGACAAAAAAAGAAAAGGCTCCATTTCTTGCTCCCAGAGGGCTCAGTCAAGTGGGGAAGATCAGACAATGAGGCCAGCCCTTAAATGTCAGTGAGACAAAGGCCTAGAGGAAACTGCTGCTACACAGTGGGCAGTAAGGGGGGACGGGGATTTAGCTCAGTGGTGTAAGCACCTGCCTGGCAAGCGCAAGGTTGTGAGTTCAATCCCCAGTAAAAAAAACAAAAACAAAAACAAAAACAAAAAAACCCCCAGAGGGCAGTGAGGTCCACAATCCAATCCAGGGAGGTCAGAAACTCTTCAAAGATGAGAGAATGAAGCTGAGATTGAAGACTGAGCAGTACTTAGCCAGACAGACGTGGGGAGAAGCATTCTAACCAAAGCGTGTACTGCAGTCAGCTCCAGGGGTGGGGACCTGATCTTTCACTCTGCAGTTGGGGAGAGGCTCTCTGTCGGCTGAGTCAGTGCTTATTGTGTACTGGAGCTGTTGGTCTGTTTCCATCCTTACCAAAGCCAGATTCTGAGCTTCCTAGGAGCAGGTCCTGGCCAGTTCACTTCTGGTGCTCTGCCTGGTGTTGCCTAAGTCATAGTTCTGTGACCCTTGTTGCTCTTGTAGTCTCCAGGGTTTGGGGGGGTTGGGCTGTAGTGCACCTCTGGGAAATGAATCTGAGGAGGAGATTCCATGATCCTGTGACAGTAGGATCCCTTTACTGTGACGCATCGCTCCCCAGAATAGAAGAAAGCCAGGCTTTCTTGCCAGAAAAAGAAACATTCATTTCACACCATCTCTTCAGAAACAGCTCAGGAGAAATGTAGCCTTGGCAGCTGCTCCAACCCCATTCTCTTTCCTAGTGGCTCCGGGTGCCCCACTCCTCCCCAGAAGCACATCCAACTCTGCCCAGCCCCAGAATCCTGCTCTGGCTCCCTGCTTGCTTGGTCCAAATCAGGCCCTTGGGTAAACGCCTGGTTGATTCAGTTTTAGCTCTCTGTGGGTGGACAGAGATTCTCATACTGTTGTTACCCAAAAGGCTCTTATAGATCATCTGGTTCCACCTTTCCCTTTCTCCCAGCCACCAAGAGAGAAAAACCAAGACTACCAGAGACATGCAACTCTCCTCAAGGTCACAAAACAATCCAGAAGCAGAGTCAGGGCATGAACCCATGCCTCCCCTCTCCTGGACTAAAGCTTTTCTATAAACTGCCCTGTGGAGGTGTGTTGTCTTAGCAACAGTTCCTTGGGTGGGAGGGCAAGTTGCTACTGTTCCCCATTCCCTCAGATCCCAAGGTCTGGCTCTTTACTCAAGCTCTAATTGGAGGAGTGAGGCAGGAGGGAGGACGGCAACAGGCTGGGCTGACCTTGGCCTCCAGGAGAGGCCTGTCCTCTCCCTTAAGGACAGCAGGGAGATGGGGACAGTCCTTAGAGGGTTAAACGAATCTTGCCTCCACTGGCTCCAAGGGGAAGCCCTTGTCCCAGCCCTTGTCCTTCTTGGGTGCCACCTGTGGGCAAGGCAGAGTACTTGAAGAGACCAGTGACATCCTAGTCCCAGGAGAGAGCAAAGAATGGGATAGGAATCCTGGCCTTGCTCTACATGGGCAGTCTTAGGATCCAGGCAAGATGGGTCATGAAGGCCGAGCATGGTGGCATGTCTATAATCCTAGGCACCTAGAGACTGAGGCAGGAGGATTGCTGCAAGTTTGAGTCCAGCCTGGGCTACAAAGTGAATTCAAGGCCAGCCTGAAATAAATGCATAATGAAACCCTGTCTCAAAAAGACAAAAAAAAAAAAAAAAAAAA
>PVJX010042214.1:0-14350 GCA_004027295.1 Dolichotis patagonum
ACCCACTAAGCCTTTGGAAAGCATTTGTGGGAAAAGTGATAGAGCAGTGCTACCTATATCATGGTGTAATGATGTAGTTTATTGCAGGTGAGAAGACTGAATTAAATGAGATGAGGTGTGGTAGACACACACCATATTTACATATTACACACACATACTATTGTTGTGAGATAACACACAGTTAACATAAAGCATCATGTTAACTGGACACAGTTAACATAAAGATCAAGCTTCATTTCCATTATTCCTCTTCAAATGACTCCGTCTCATAGTTGCTGGGAAAGTTCATGCTGAATCTCTTCTGAAGATGTTCTGAATTATCAAGAAGAAATAACTCTAGGCAATGTCAATACCCCAGTGCCCTTCCTCCACAAATTAAACGAAGTCTCTGCAGATACTTTCATTGTGGCTTCTCTAGGTGACTGGAGTGAGAATCTGTGATTGTCCCCATGGGTACCTAATCCCTAGAGGACCTGAGATCTTCAGAAATCCCTCTGATAGCGGGAATCGGTCTCCAACATCCCAGTCTAACTCTGTCATCATTTTAGAGAGATCAGTCTATGTCAACTTCGGCTGTTGATTTATTGCTTTTAAAGTAAAAATTGCCCATTTTGTTAAGTGGCTTTCCACATCACTAGCCTGCAACCTTGTCCAGGTGAAAAAAGCAAAAAAAAAAAAAAAATCCCCTTAAAACGATGCCCACAGGCAGTAGGATGTTCCTTTCTTAGAGCTGTTCATCACTTTATAAGTGTTCATTCTTTCTCCTGTTTGTCTTCATTGCAGCTGTGTGAAACAGGTTGGAAAAATATACTCTCCACCTAATGATCTCTTTCTTCTAGTGAACGCCAGACAGCTTCACTGTATATTTCTGCCTCTAGAGAACTTTAGCCTTTGTCACCAGACATCCAGAAGAACTTCAGCAAGAGTCTCTCCTTCTTTCTGGGGGAGACTTGCAGTTTGGAAGTCTGAAGTGAACCTGTGTTATCTCGAAAGCACAAGGTGAGTTCCTACCTCTGTTCCCTCGATAGTCTGCTCAGACTGTAGTCTTTATATTCTCCTGCTTTCTTTCATGATATCCTGAAAGAATATCATGATATTCTTTCATGAGTCCTGATATCATGACAGTGTCCTTTAGTAAGGAAAATGGTGTTTTATCCAAACAAGAGAAGATAGGATTGTTGTCATTTTTCAACATCTCTGTGGTACTTAGAAAATGTGTGTTAAGACTATGACCAGACAAACAAATGAATGAGTGAAAGGAAGAATGAATGAAGTGAATCAGTGAGTGGACAGGACGGGGCCCTGTCTAAGAGCACATTATGAACACACAGTCGTAAGTTACTGAGCTCAGTCTCAAGCAGAACTTTGCTCTATTTAGAGGCTCTTGATCAAAGCGTTTAGACTTAGTCCAAGGAACCCACATCCAAATTTCCTCGTGACCCAACACATGCACACACTTTAGAGCAAAACAAAGCCATTCACCAAGCACTGCCTACCCTTTCACTTGAAATTCATTTCTACTTTCTGTTCTTCTCTAAGTTAATATTTGTGAATACATAACAAAGCAGCTGTAAATTTGATCTTCTACCTGTGTTAAGAGATAGAATTAATAATAGCAATGGTATTTAACTTCATATAATTTTTAAAATGCTGGTTTTGACCCACAATTCATTTCAGCATCCATTAATAAATCATGACTTGCCTTTTGTAAACTACTGTGGTAGATCAATTTGTTTAGTTAATTAATTCTTAAAACCTCCCCTAAAATAAATTCAAGGAAGGCTTACTTGCTGGAGATTTGAGGAATACAGCAATTTAAATGAATAATATATAAATAGAATTTTTTTATTTTAAAGACAAAACAAACAAAAGGATAAAAAGATACAAAATTTCAGAAAAAATAGTAGGAAATCAACACTAGTTAGTATATTGTATATTGTTATCTTAAAAGTGATTGTTCAGATTACAAGATTCAGGCATTAAAAAATGATCAAATACTCAAACAATGAAAACAAAAACTGTTCTTTTTGATGAACTTACATAAATTAGTAATATTGTTATCTATATTGTATATATATATACATATACACATATATGTATACCTACATACATACAATATTTTCCCTTCTTTCTTTTCTCCTTACCACTATTTAAGTTTTTCTTTCATCCTGAGCATTTTCTTTCCCTTTCATTTTCCCAATATCTATTGTACGATTTGGGTCTTATTATTATTTCAGTTTTTTTAATACTAGGGAGACAATACAATATTTACACATGTGAGTTTGACTTATTTCACTTATGAATATGGTCTCAAATTGCATTCATACCTATAAAAGCCTCAAGTTTATCTTTCTTTTTAAAATTTTGTTCATTTTTATTAATGCAGAATATATGAACAAAATGTTATCTTTTAATAAAATCAAGTACAAACTGTCACTATCCAATAAACCATATTCACTTGACTCTTCTCTACTTTATCCTTCTTTATAGCTGAGTAATACTCCATTGTATAAAAATACAGTATCTTTTTTATCCATTCCTTGGTTTATTGGCATTTGGGTTATTTCTAAGATTTACCTATTACAGATTGTGCTGCTATTAACATAGGTGCACATATATCACTGTGGTATGACCTTCTCAGTTTTTCTGGGAAAGTGCCCAAAAGGGAAATAGCTGGGTTGAATGAAACCTCTAATCCTAGTTTTTGAGGAGTCTTCGCACTGATTTGCAGCATGGTTGCACCAGTCTACACTCCTACCAACAGTGAGGAAGAGTTCCTTTTTCCCATAACCTTGCCAAGTTTTGTTACTGGTTGATTTCTTAATTTACATATCTCTAATGATAACTTATGTTGAACATTTCTTCATAAATTTTTTTGCCATTTGTATGTATTTGTCTGGAAAATATGTATTCATCTCATGCCCATTTTTGGGTTGGGTCTTTGAAGTTCAGGTCCTGAATTTTTTCAATACTTTATATGTTCTAGATATAAATCTTTTGTCTGAGGGACTACTGGCTAAAATTCGTTCCCATTCTGTGGGTTTTCTTTTCACTGTGTTGATGATTTGTTTCAATGTGGAAAAACTTTTTAATAAGATGATATCCCAGTTGTTGATTCATTGAAGTACTTCCCATGTGGTTTGTGTTTTGCTTATGACTTCTTTGCCTACCCCTATGTCTTCAAGATTTTTACCTTGTCTTCCAGTAGTAGGTTTAGTGTTTCTGATTTAATATTTAGATCTTTGATCCATTTGGATTTTAGTTTAGTGCATGTTGATAGGCATGGGTCTAGTTTTAGTCTTCAACATATGAAAAGCCAATTTTTCCAGCACCATTTATTAAAGAGGCTATCTTTCTTCCTGTGAGCATGTTTGGTCCCTTTGTCAAAGATTAAGTGGCTGAATGTCTTTGTCTCTGCTTCTTCTAATCTGTCCAGCTGATCTTCAGGTCTGTTTTTTGCCACTACCATGCTGATTTTATCACAGTAACTTTGTAGTATCATTTCAAGTCAGGGATTGTCAGGCCTCCTTCCTTGTCTTTGTTGCCCAGGATTGCCTTTGCTATTCTAGATCTCTTCTATTTCCAAATGAATTTTAATAATATTTTCTCTAGATCTGTGAGGTAAATTAAATCTGTGAGGATTGCATTAAATCTGTATGTCAGTTTTGGGAGTATGACCATTTTCACAAGATTGGTTCTTCTTATCCAAGAGTGAGGGATATCTTTCCTGCTATCTTCTTCAATCTCCTTTTTTACAGTACTATAGGTTTCAATGTATAGATCTTTTATATCCTATGTTAGATTGATTCCTAATTATTTCATTTTTGTATGCCATTATGAAAGGTGTTATTTCCATAATTTTTCTCTCAGTGAGTTTGTTGTTTGTGTACAAGAGTGCTATAGATTTTTGAGTGTTGACTTTGTATACAGCTACACTGTTGAATTTGTTAACTCTAGTAGTCTTTGGATGGAGGTTTTGGGGTCTTCTATGTACAGTATAATGTCTTCTGTAAATAATGATGATTTAACTTCTTCCTTTCCTATCCTTATTCCTTTTATTTCTCTTTCTCATCTAGCTGCTCTGGCTAACGTTCTCAGATCTATATTGAGTATGAGTGGTGATAGTGGACATCCTTGTCTTGTTCCTGATTTTAGAGTGAGAGCTCTATTTTTCTCCATTTAGTATACTGTTGCTCTTGATTTGTCATAGATGTCTTTTATCAGATTGAGATAAAGACCATCTATTCTGATTTTCTTTTGAGTATGAGTGGTGATAGTGGACATCCTTGTCTTGTTCCTGATTTTAGAGTGAGAGCTCTATTTTTTTCCATTTAGTATACTGTTGCTCTTGATTTGTCATAGATGTCTTTTATCAGATTGAGATAAAGACCATCTATTCTGATTTTCTGTAGGTATTTTTAATCATGAATGAGTGTTGGACTTTATCAAAAGCTTTTTCTACATCTATTGAGATGAACATGTGATTTCAACCTTTGCCTCTGTTGATACGGTGCATTACATTTATTGACATGTGTATGTTGAACCAACCCTGCATTCTTGGGATGAATCCCACTTGGTCATGGTGTATAATCTTGAGGTTTTTTACTTACATTTAAAAAGGTGTTTCAAGTGCTTTTCTTCTTGATTATGGTCCAATAAGTAGGTTTCTCTTGTGACATCAACATAATTTTCACTGAGAATATTTTTAAGGTCATTTTAAGAAAGCTATTGAAATTGGCTATATTGAATCCAGTATGGAATGTACTGAATAACACAATATTATCAAAGTGTATGGAAATATCAATGAAATGAATAAAAATCTGTTCCCCCTTAGGTTCTTCATGAATAGTGACAGAAAGAGTTATCTGTGGACATATTAATTAATTTCTCATTAAGGATTGCTCTGTAAAGAGTAGCTTTTGTATTAGAATTACAACTATTTCTTTACTAGTTCATTCAACCAGAAAATCTTACTGAGTGTAAAGTATGGTAGGTGGGCTCTGCTGTAGGCCCAATGATATGGAGATAAATCAATTCAGACGTCTCTAAGTTTCAAGTAGTATAATAAGTTTTCCTTAGTAATTGTAAAGTAGATATTGCCTGTATTTCACAGAGGATAAAAATGACCTTAAGAGAATTTAGAAATTATGTATAAATTATTAAGTGAAAAAGTTACAGTCTAAACATAGTTGCCCAACCCTAAAATTCAGGTACCTTTTTACTACTGCCGATTGCCCTGCATTTAGGGAATTATTTAATCACTCTGTGTCTAATTATCATCAATGATCAGCTCAACTAGGAATGGTGTGTCCTATAGGAACGACCTCTAAAACAACCACATTTATTATTAATACAGGCATTTACTCTTGGATACAGTCCCTCTGGGAATTGAATCTATATGAGTTAGGATAACAGCACCTGGCACAAAGAGTTATGTTGCTGATATTATTCCAGTTAAAAAGAGAGCATCTCTAGTACATTTCCTTTCTGACTGAAGAGACAAGACTTAAATATTCTTCCATATCTATCACTTGTCCTACTCTGTGCCCAGATCCCTACCTTCATCTCATCCCAGCTCTGTTCTTAATGTTCCCAGGCTCACTGGGGCCTCAGGTCCTTCTACATATGGCTGGGATTGCAGTGTGGCTGGGAGTGGTTACTCTGCTGGGGGTGACTACTGGACAGATAGGGACCACATTCTGAAGAGGGGGTGAGAGTATGTGTCCATAGATTATGTGAGGAGTGTAAGAGAAAGGGAGCCACACTGAATAATTCTCACATCAAACCATTATTTGTTGAAGACTGCCAGGTTTAATTAGATATTTAACATAGATTTTGAAAATTGAGGAAGCTGTTTCATAATGAGATTGAACAAACAAGTATAGATTTCCCTTGCAGAAATCATACAATAAAATATGACATCTCAAAATGTATGTCTGTTGCTATTGCTAGAGCTTAACTTCAAATTTTTTGTTGCGAATATTTGTAAAAGTGTCATCTTTGCTTAGAAAACTTTGAATTTACATTATGAAATAATCCACAGAAGTTTCTTTAGTGTTGTGGTTCAGATAATGTTGTTGGGTTTCTTCCATTTGTGTGTGTGTGTGTGTGTGTGTGTGTGTGTGTATGTGTATGTGTGTTTTCTCCCTGTAATTATATATACCACCACTATTAATACTATTACTATTACTAACAATAATATTTATTAAATAGTACTAACACCTACGATTTATTATATGTTATATATCAGGAAATATTCTGAATGATTAAATGCATCAATTCATTGCATTCTCCAGACATCTGTGAGGTAATGTCATCATGAAGTGGCTTGCAAAAGGGTACCCCACCAATCAGTGGAAGGGTCAGAATTTAAATGTAGACAGCTCATTACCAGAGACCACAGCATGCTGCCTCTCCAAATACTTGTGTGGTCTCAAATCACCACTGTCCTTTTTGTGGAACTGGGAATAGATTGAATCCAGAAACTTCTTTTTTTTGTGCCAGGGATCAAACTCCTGACCGTGCACTTGCTAGGCAGGCACTTATGCCACTGAACTAAATCCCTGGCCCCCAGACACTTCTTAGTAAGCTTTAATCTCCAGTCATTTAAAAAATTGTTTTCAGTTTCTAAATTTTCAGGCAAGATTTAGCTGATAACTAATTGCCTCGGGTAGGCTCAAACTTGTGACCCTCTTGCCTCAAGCTTTCAGGTTGCTGTGATTACAGGTGTGTGGCACCATACTTTTGTAAATTGCTCTAAAAATTTAATAATATAGTAATAGTAGTATTATGACTTGTGTCTGGATGTCCCCGCAAAGCCTCATGCAGGCATGGGGGTTGGGCTTTTCAGAGGTGGCTGGATCTAGAGTTTGCAAATGATTCATGGTCTAATGCTGGGATTCAGAATGTGAGTGCTATACCTGCCCTAGGGTGGGTAGCCTATAGAAGGGACAGAAAGAGTCTTGTCTCTTGCTTGTTGCTTTTTGTGTTTTCCACCAGCATGGACTGTTGTCCCAGCACCATGCCACTCTGCCTCGGAGCCAGCAGACACAAACTGAGCCAAATAAACCTTTCCCTTGTAACTAAGACAAGCAGACAAACACAGTGCTCGCTTTATGTTTTCAGGTGTGGAGGTTACATTTCAGAGATGTCTTGTGTTGTTGTCCAGGAGATAAACAAGGGTGAGCACCTTCCTTCCTGTAGACTGTGCTGCTTCTCTGGAGAGGTAGAGTGTGGCCCAGGCTGAGCAGTGTAGCGCACACTGAATGGGCCCCAACTTTGAGGTTGTTGCACTTTTTTTTGGTGAGTCCTTCAAGGAATGTTTTCTCTGAGAAGTGAAAGACCAATCATTTTTCCTCCAACCTTAGGTGGTCACAACTGCATGGATGATAATCTCAGACTTCACAGTATTTCACATCTAGTAAAGCAAGGATGCAACATTATTCCAGTCAATTATCTGACAGCGTGGCTGGGAAGATTAAATGGGATAATAGTTATTTGTTTCAGACTACTCGATGCATGATGTTTAGCTGTTATAGGTGTTGTCTAGCTCTGGATAGTTTAATGTACAGAGGAATCACAAAGTGTCAACCCAAATGAAAATATATGCAGTAGTTGTAAATTCAATGGTCCTTTGGAATATTGGAGGGGGACTGGGAACTAGCAGTTGTCATACCAACTTCTACAGATGGAGGCCTGAATATCATCTGAGAGTGTGCTGTGGGTCATTTCCCATGTGCATCGTTTGTCCATTTTGCTTTATTTGCACAGATGAATCACAGTTTCCACATGGTGCTCATGGGGAACAGTACTGAGGTGAATGGTTTTAAACTCCTGGGACTGACCAGCATCCCAGAGCTGCAAGTCCCCCTCTTCATAATGTTCACCCTCATCTATCTCATCACTCTCCTTGGGAACCTGGGCATGGTCGTGTTGATCCTGCTGGACCCCCGTCTGCACACTCCCATGTACTTTTTCCTCAGCAACCTCTCCCTGGTGGACTGCATTTATTCCTCAGCCGTGACTCCCAAGGTGACAGCTGGGCTTCTCACAGGGGATCTAACTATCTCCTATGGTGGCTGTGCTGCTCAGATGTTCTTCTTTGTGGCTTTCGCCAGTGTTGACTGCTTCCTGCTTGTTGCCATGGCCTATGACCGCTACGTTGCAGTCTGCAAGCCCTTACAGTATACCACCACAATGACTTCGAGAATGTGCATCCACATGGTGCTCGGCTGCTATGCCTGGGGCTTTGTGGAATCTGCCATCCACACGGGACTCACCTTCTCCTGCTCCTTCTGCCAATCTAACGTGGTCCATCACTTTTTCTGTGATATTCCCCCAATTTTGGCCCTGTCCTGCTCTGCCATCTATGTGAATGAAGTTGTGCTCTTTATCTTAGCAGCATTCAATGTATCCTTTGCCTTGGTAGTGATCTTGACCTCCTATTTGTTCATACTCATTGCCATTCTGAGGATGCACTCAGCAGAAGGACGGAAGAAGGCCTTCTCCACTTGCGCCTCTCACCTCACTGCAGTGACCATGTTCTATGGGACCGTCATCTTCATGTACTTGCAGCCCAGCTCTAGACATTCCATGGACAATGACCAAATGGCCTCTGTGTTCTATACAATCATAGTTCCTATGTTGAACCCGATCGTCTACAGTTTAAGGAATAAAGAGGTAAACAAGGCTCTCAAGAAAGCCATGGAGAAGTCTAAGGCTCTGCTTAGCACATAATTTTAATTAGTGAGATTGTATAGTCCATATAGTTAATCAGTTATCTATTGCTGTGCAACAAACTAACCCAAAATTTATTGGCTTAATGCAATAGTTTCTTATTTATCAACCTTCCATGGCCAGGGAAGTGCCTTTGCTGTTTGCATCTGGGCTTACTCATGATGTGCATAGGTTCTCCAAGGGCAGCTGAGCTGGAAAGTCCAAGGTGGGCTCATTTATATTTATGGGTGTTGCTACTGGAGATTTGCTGGGTTACTTGGTTCATTTCTCCACTGTATTTTATCCTTTAGAGGCTGTACCTTCAGAGCCTTTACATATGGCATCTTCAGGCCAGTATCCTCACAGTCTAGGAAAAAATATAGAAAATCTTCTGGAAGTTAATGGATTCATTTCTTCCACCATGCCATGACAGCAAATGCAAGTGAAAGTCATGACCCTGATTCAGTGATGAAGAAAGAAATAGCACCGCACAAGCAGAGGGGATACAAAGAAATTGTGGTTGTAGGGGTGATTGTGTACAATGAGAAACTAGGCAGAGCTGTTATAATAAACAAAACACAGTGGCACAAAAAACAATGTATTTCTCCAATAATATAGCTATGGTAACTAACGTAGCTGTGTGAAAATGAAGCATTTAGACTGCCATGCTGTCCTTCTATGGTGGAGGTTCCTTTCACATTGTCTCTTTCTACCTCCTCCCAGAGTGTTAAAAAACCTATTATCATTACTGCAAGATGGGAGAAAGAGAAGGAAGACTAGCAATTTCTTCTCTAGCCAGTAATGCAGTAGCTGTGTTCATTACTTTTTAGAACATTCTATTATCTAGAATTCAGTCATATGGCCACAACCATCTGTCAAACTGATCCTAAAATTCATATGGAACCATAGGAGACCTAGAATAGCAAAGGGAATCCTGGGCCACAAAGGCAAGGCAGGAGGCATCATAGTCCCTGACTTGAAATTATACTAAAAAGCTACTGTGATAAAATCAGCATGGTACTGTAAAAAAAAAACAGATCTGAAGATCAATGGAATAGATTAGAAGATACAACTACAA
Source organism: Dolichotis patagonum (assembly GCA_004027295.1). NCBI lineage: Eukaryota > Metazoa > Chordata > Mammalia > Rodentia > Caviidae > Dolichotis > Dolichotis patagonum. Next base: position 9,794 of record PVJX010042214.1, read on the forward strand.
CTGCAAACACACCCAGCCATCTTATCTTTGACAAAGGGGCCAAATATGTTCACTGAAAGAAAGACAACCTCTTTAATAACTGGTGCTGGAAAAACTGGCCTTCCTTATATTGAAGACTAAAACTAGACACATGTCTCTCACCATGCACTAAACTAAAGTAAGAATGAATCAAAGGTCTAAATACTAAAACAGAAACACTAAATTAACTGGAAGACAAGTTAGGTACAAATCTTGAAAATATATGGTTAAGTGGAGAGTGCATGAAAAAATCCAAATGGCACAGGAAGTACTTCAAAGAATTTACAACTGGGATCTCATCTTATTAAAAAGTTTTTCCTCACTGAAAGAAATCACCAACAGAGTGAAAAGAAAACCCACAGAATGGAGAAAAAAATTAGCCAACTGTCCCGTAAAAGACTTATTTCTAGAACATATAAAGAATTGAAAAACATCAGGCCCCATAAATTAAAAGACCCAATTGAAATATGGGCATCAGAGATGCATACACACTCCTCAGATGAAGAAATACAAATGGCAAATGAATACATGAAAAAAAATCTTCAACATGATTGAATCTTCAACAAATGTTGAATCTTCAACAAATTATAACAACAGGAGATTCCATCTTACCACAGAAATAATGGGTCTGAAGAAATCAACCAATAGCAAATGCTAGTGGGGCTTTGGGGAAAAAAACCCCTTCTCCTTGGAAGGAATGTAGACTGTTGCAACCACTGTGGAAATCAGTGTGGAGATTCCTCAACAAACTAGGATTGGAGGTCTCATTCAATGCAGCTATTCCTCTTATGGGTATTTTCCCAGAAGAACTGAAAATATGATACCCACAGTGATATATTTGCACCCATGTCTATAGCAGCACAATTTGTGATAGTTAAATCTTGGAGAAAGCCCAAATGCCCTTCAATCATGGAATGGTTAATAAAGATGTGGTGTTTTTATACAGTGGACTATTATTCAGTTATAAAGAAGGATAAGCTTGAGGCTTGTATAGGTAAATGAATGCAACATGAGACCATCCTCATAATTGAAATAAATCAGACTTGCATGTGTAAACATCATATTGCCTCACTTGTATAAAATGCTTCAAGAGTGAATAAGAGCCAAAATGTACAGTAGATATTGTGGAAGTGAAAGGGGAAGAAACTGCTCAAAAGGAAGAAATAACTGAGATGGGGGAATAAATGAGGAGAGAAAGAAGAGGAACAATTCTCTCTCTCTCTCTCTCTCTCTCTCTCTCTCTATATATATATATATATATATATATATATATGTATATATATGCTAGATAATCATACTTCTAATCTCATGTTTGTCTAAAAGAATAGTTTATGCTTTCATTGTTTGATCATTTTTTCATACATATATCTTATAATCTGAGCAGCTACTTTGAAGATAACAATATGCAATATGTTAACCATTGTAAATTTGCTATTGTTTTGTTTTGAAATTCTGTGTCATTTTTATTCTTTTTTTCATTTCAAAATAAAAGAAGAATAATGGAGAAAAAATAAAAGCTTTTCCATTGTGTTCACTATGACAACTAAGTTACACATGGCTGAAGAATACACTGGTAATATTTTATTGCAGGGATTTTTGCAAAAAGAATAAATCTTAGGTGCTCTTGGAAAATAAAGGAGGGTAACTATGTGAAATATGTTATTTTCCAAGAAGCAAGAAACAACAGTGTTTCCTGAGATCTGCGCCATGTTGGAACTTAGGTGTTGAGCAACCCAGCAACCAGCCTGCTGACTACCGGAGTGCGTGCTTAGAATCAAACATACCATCCTCCCCTCCCATCCCTCGCCCCGTTAGCAAGTGCGATCCAGGGATCCTGGCATCTCTTGGGAGCTTGAAGGTGTGTAATGCAGCAAGTGGGGGGAATTTCCTTTGACTATCTCATGAAGACAGATATTTTTATCACCATTTTGCTTTGTCCTGACTTATGGTGTTGCTCTATTCAATATTCTGTTTTGATAAGTTATATAACATTGTATATTTCTTTTGATTTTTCTATACCTGATTGAAAGAACAACTATTGTGAAGATAACAAGATATACAATGGTGCCTATTACTGTTGCCCTGGTGACCTGCTGTGAGGTTCTGTACCAATTTCACTACACTGTCTCAATTGGCTTTATTCCATCCTGTTTTGTTGTATATTACTACCTCCAAGTTAATAAAATTTAAATAAAAAAAGAGTAGAACATGAGAAAACAAGGTAACAAAATAACTCCAAAAACTCCCAACCCCATCAAAGTGGATCCATGTGACATGGATGAGGAGGAACTCAAAAACAAAACAACAGAATTATATAAGGTGATTAAAAAGGAAATAACAGCAACAAAACAGATCAATAAGATACTGAGTAAGCAGAAACATGATATCACTAAACAGATAATGGACTTAAAAAGCAAAAAGAGGGAAAGAAAGTGCTCTAATGGATATAACTGCATGTACGTTTAAGTGTGTAGGATTGCTAACTGTATTACTAAGTTTTTTTGGATGGTTGAACAGAACTTTTTGCAGCCTCACTGTTTGAATGTCCACTTTGTATGCCTTAACTTTGTAACATGAACAACTATTTCTAAGAAGACAATATGTAATTTATCAACTAGAGACTTCTTACTGGTTTTTTTTTTTAAATTCTGTATTATTTCTACCCTTTTTTCTGTTTTGCTTTTTTTCCCTTTAAATAAAATTTTTTAAAAATATGTTAGTTTCCTTGATTTTAGCAAACATTTCACTATGGAAATCTATGTCAAACTGGCTTACTGCCAATCTTGTGTATGCAATAAAAATATACAGCAAATGCCCACAACATATTTCTGCCTTCGGATGTTGTTAATGCTCCGAATTTGTTCACAGAGTTTTCTCATCTTCTCAATCTTCATTCATACTGATGAGGTACTGCTTCACAACACAAAGGTTCCACTACTAATAATGACAGTCACAGCGACGGAGCTCAAATCCATCCCCTAAGGAAGAGAAGCCAGACTCAAGGGCTGCAGGAGCCGAGTTTCTTTCAGAGGCCAAACAGCACTGAGAGAGGCAGAGTTAGGGGTTTCCAGGGACACGGTGGCAGAGGTTAACCACAGTCTTGGATGTTTATAGGGATAGGGGAATGTACCGCATCTTGCTTGTGGTAGTGGTGACATCACCATGTACACTTGACCAGATTCATACAAATGAGCGCTGGAGAGCGTGGATCTTCCTGTTCCTCAGTTGTGCATGAATTAGATGAGAAGTGAAAAACAAGCAATATGAAGACCCCTGCATGTAGGGAACCTACACTGCGAGGTCCCTGTGGTCGGTTCACTGCATCTGGAGGGGCTGGGTGAGGAGCTGGGGATGCTGTTACGCTAGGGGCCCCTGGAGAGCTCTGTTCCCTGTGGTCCCCCAAGGTTCCTGTGCACTGGTCCTCAAATCCCAACAGGACCGGTGCGCTGTATTTTAAGGCACCAGCGTGTGCACTGTGCTCTGAGAACTGGCGATCAATTTGGGCCTCGAGACCAGCTCCGGGCACCAAGTGAGAGTTTCCTCCCCGCTTCCTTTGGAAAACACGGAAGCTTTTAACCCGTGTCCGTGTGAGAAGCTTCTCCAGCCAGACTTGGTGTCGTTCCATGGTTGCGTTTCTGCTCTTAGGCTCTCTACCTCGGACCAATCATCCCTTCTTCTCCAGCAACAAGGGGACCTTCTGTACTCCATCCACACATCCAGCGACATCTTTCAAAGCCACTGATCACGGTATGATTAGCATATGAATCACTGGGCTTCCATTTTTACTGAAAAGCATAATTCATGGAAAGGCAGAGCAACAGCTACACTGGGCCTTGTTATTTGAAAACAGAAATAGATGATTTAATTTTTTCTTTTATTTGTATAGCTGTAAGTTGAGTCTGGGGATATGAATGTCAAAACTTTCAGTATCAGGGAGTGTGGTGAGACTTAGGAAACATTATACTGCTTTCCTGGAGAAGATGAACAGAAATAAGATGAGGCTGTGGGGTTTTTGTTATTTATTTATTTATTTATTTTTGATACAGGGTCTCTTGTGTAGTCCCGACTAGCCTTGACCTCACTACATACTTCAGGCTGGCTTCCAACTCATGGAAATCCTCCTGCCTCCTAAATGCTGGGGTTACAGGCATGTACACCACACCTGGCCCTAAGTTTTAATTTCAGCTTTGTTTATTGTCATTCTACTAGAGGTAAAACAGACATAGCACCAGCAGTGTGAATTGATAGTTCTTTATCCTTCAAAGGTAACTAAATGAATTGGCAAGATCTGAACTGCATTTTAATCTTTCATCCATCACGCATGCCTATGATCATTGAAACATCTAACCATGCTGACAGTGATGTGGTGAACTGTGCAGACTTTGATTAGGTTAAAGCTGGTTTTCAACCTTGAATCTTGCGTGATTTTTATGAATTGCAAAGTTGTAGAGCATCACCTAGGTTTTCAACTCTTTAATTGTAGAACAACATTTTCTGGAAGTGATTGTGTGTATTCAGGCTGGTAAATGCAATGCTTTA
>PVJX010042215.1:0-14273 GCA_004027295.1 Dolichotis patagonum
GTTTCTCTTCTCATGTTTGGGAAGTTTTCAGCTATTACTTCTGTAAATATCCTCTTGATATCATTTGGGCTGTCCCCTTCTTTTTCATTTATCCCTATTAATCTTATGTTATTTTTCTTTGCATCATCTTGCAGGTGTTGAATTGTTATTTCCTGATTCTTTGTTATTTTTAAAACATCTTGTCTTTCCTGCTCACTGGTTGCAATCTTATCTTCGAGGTCTGAAATTCTATCTTCACTTTCATTGAGGTGTTTTTTACAGCTTTCAATAGAATTTTTGATTTCCTGTATATCTCTTTGAATCTGCTTTATGCATTCTGTTTGTTTCTTATGTTGTTCTTTGAGGGATTCTATCTGTTTGCTTTCTTCCTCTAATTTTTTAGCTGTGTTTTCACTAGATGCGTTCACTATTTCTTTCACTGTTTTTATCAATTCTTTTATCTGGGCAAGTATTTCTGATTTGAATTTCTCCATAACTTTCCCTATTTGCATATTTATTTCATTTGATATCATTTCAGACATTTCAGATGTATGGCTTCTTTTTTCTTCTATGTATACAGCTTCTAAGCTTTCTTGGGGAGGGCTAGAGCTTTGAGCCTGCCTTTTGGTCTTTCCTTTTGTCATTTTTCTATATTTCTTTGCTTTGAGTGGTGTTCCAATGCTTTCTCTGCATGTGTGGCGAATTACCTCTTGCACCCTCAGTTCCTGAAGGGGCAGTGGCTCCCCCACAAACTCTTGGCTTCTTCACAGGGTCCTAACTCCCCTCTGTGGCCTCCTGGCTCCCTAAGTTGTAAGGCAAATGCTGGGCGTGGTCAACCCGGAGCCTGTGGAATCTCAGGCAGGCCAGGCCACCATGCTTTGTCCCAGGCAGGTCTCCAGGAGGTCCCCTGCAAGTGAAGGGTGGGCCTACAGGTCCCAAAGAGTCAGGCCAAAATGCTGGTTTCTGCAAAGTTCCTGGTCCCAAACAAACCTGGCCAAGATGCCAGTCTCCGCAAAACTCCCAATCCAAACAGCCCAGGCCTCTCTGCGGGTCTCCGGGAGGTTCCCAGTCCCCAAGAGTCAGGCCGAGATGCTGGTCTCTGGGAGATTTCCTGTGGGTGAAGGGTAGGGCTGCAGGCCCAAACAGGCCTGGCCCAGATGCTGGTCTCCGGTAAGTTCCCTGCGGATGAAGGGTGGGCCTACCAGTCCCAAGCAGTCGGGCCCAGATGCTGGTCTCCAAAGACTTTCAATGCAAACAGCCCAGGTGACCCGTAGTTTTGTTTCTGTTAGTAAAGTGGGAATTCTCTTCTACTGATAGGGCCTGCATCTCTCTTCTTTTGTGTGTATGCCTTACTATTGATCTTTGTTCTTTCTACTGTTATCATCTTTGCATTTTAGTGTTTTGGAGTCCCTTAAACTTTGCTTGTACAACCATTCTGGCTCTGATGAAATCTCTCAATTTTTCTTGTCCTATAAATTCTTTTTTTCTCTCTTTTTCTAAAAGGTAAAACTTTGCTGGGTATATTAGGGCTCTTGATGGACATCTTTTTTTTCCCCTCTTGGGATTTTTAATATATTATACTATTTTCTCCTGTCCTGAAGTTTTCAGCTGACAAGTCTTTTGCTAGTATGGTGGGAGTTCCCTTATAAGTGACATGATGCTTTTTGCTGCTTTTTGAATTATCTTGGTGCCTTATAGTTCTCACAGTTTGTTATACTGTGCCTCAAAGAGGATCTCTTCTGTTCATTCTACTGAGTTCTTTGAGCTTCCCAGACCCAAATATGTATATTTTTCCCAAGATTTGGAAAATCAAGAAAATTATTTTAACAATTGCTTATGTTTTTCTTTATTTTTCCTTCTTGTATTTTTCTAGAATTTCCATAATATGAATGTTCACTCATTTACTACTCTACCATCAATCTGAAAGATTTGTCCTGTGCCTTTAAGTATTTTTTTTTAATGTGGCAGTTATTTCAAGAGATCGGTCTTTAAGGTTGGAACTTCTTTCACTTTCCTGCTCAATTCTGTTTGTGAAGCTCCCCAATATATTTTGTAGTTCATTTAATGAGTTCTTAGGTTTAAGATTTCTGATTGGTTCTTTCCTATGATCTCTCTCTTTAATAAATTTGTTATTCATATCATGGTCATTCTAATTACATTGAATTATCTGTGTTTATTCTCTTAAATCTCATTTAATGTCCTTAAAAATCATTCTTCAGAATTCTTTGTAAGGCAAGTCATTGCTTTCCTTTCTTAGGGTTTCTTGTTACAATATACTTTTACTCCTTGGTGGCATCATGTTACTTTGTTCTGTCATACGCCTTGCGTCCTTACATTAGTATTTGTGTGCCTGAAGGTTCAGTTTGCCTCTAGGCAGTTTTCTAGGGTGGTTTTCATGGTAAAGACTTTCTGTTGGCAATTTGTCCTTAGGTATTGTTTGCACATGCTCTTTGGCTTTGGTTCCAAGTATGTATTTTAGGGTCCATGTAGCTTCTTTACCTGTAATTAACATTGGCATAACTATTGTATAATGGAAGTTCTCACTTTTCTCAACTTCAAGAATGTTGGCCCCATTGAGACCAACATTTGGATATCTCAGTGGCCCAGGTTACAGGGATTGTAAGATGCATTACAGCTGGGAAATGGCTCTGTGAGATTTGGGGTAAGTTTGTTGGCAGCTCTGTGTACAGTGAATCTGACTTTGGGCGTGAGTTATGTGAGCGTCAGTTTCCACAGGTTGTGTGTGAGAAGGACTGGCCCATGGGTCCCATTGCCTTGATTGTCTGATCTGATAACTTGACTGCTTGGCTACTTATTGGAGACATAGGAGGGTGATCAGGATTACTTGGTTGGTTCTGTGGGGGCACTGGCAGCCTAAGCTTCTCGGTAAAGGCTGGAGGCAGTTGCTGGCTGCTTCACAGGCCTGTCAGTGCGCAGAATCTTAGGAAAGTTTCACACACTATAATACGAGGGTGGAGCACAACATAGGCTGTACTCATTCTCCTAGAAAATTCAGCATACGGAAACCCAAAAGCTTTTTAGTATCATTCAGGGCCTCTCAGGGCTGCACGGTTCTCCAGCAGTAAATGCCTATGATGTCTGTGATGTGAGCAGGAAATTCTGGGGCCTTCTGCTTGGCCTTTTCCCACTGAGTGAAGCTTCTCTTCAGGATTGATCTGAAGATATAGAACGGTAGATGCCTTGTGCTGTTTCTTTCTTTGTGAGGCCACTGTGTACCTGCAGTGTCTGGGCTGCATCCATACTGATGTTCTGCTCCAACACTTCCACTGCCATGGAATAGCTGTTGATTTTTCCTTGCTTTGGTCCTCTGTTGTGGAGGATATCACCCTAGGCACCTCAAGTCAGCCATCTTGGTCAGTTAACTCATAACATGCTTTTTGAGATAGAAAAATACAAATAGTTCCTGCTTGATGGATATTGTGAAATTAATATTGACCTATGGAATTCTGCTGCTTAAAGTCTTTGCTGACTTCTTGTTGCCTTTAGTCCCATATTTCTCAGCCTTCTTTTTCAAATTACCTCCTAAAAGAAGTCTTTTTAGATTTCCCCCTGATCCACTCCTATTCCCATGAAATTTTTATTCCATAAATATACTGTTTGTTTACATATTCAGTGGCCCTTTGAAAGCCACAAACTATTGTACTATGGAAGTTCTCACTTTTCTCAACTTCAAGAATGTTGCCCCCACTGAGAATATTTACTTGAAGATTGATAATCTTCCTGCGTTGTGATCAGGTCCAAGCTTGGCCCTACTCTCCACATTCTCTCCTCTTCCTCCCTTCTGCCTCCCTCTTCCCCTTGCTCATGTAAAATCCTCTCCAGCTTATGTGGCCTTCTTTTCTTTCTGTTTCTTCATGGCATCAAGTTTGTTTCTACTTGAGGGACTTGGCACAATTTGTGCTTTGCCTGGAGGGCTCTTTTCTTTATTGTTTTTAATAAAAATTTTAAGTTTTTCTTTAGTTTTCTATATGTTCACTGGTGTGGCCTGAAGCTTAAATATCACTGTCCTGGAAAGTCCTGTCCTCCCCTTCTCCTACCTCAATCTGTATTAGATCGCTTCTGTCATTTTCTTGTACAATGCCCAGTTTCCTTCAAGCACTCGTGATTTGTAATGATACACTTGTTTGTATTTTTATTATATGTCTGTCATCCTCAATACATACATTGTAAATCTGGGACCAGAGATTGATTTACTTTACTCTGTCTATATTACATCTAGTTCAGTGCCTAGAATTGTTGAAAAAAAGAAATTATGAAGTGTTTTTGAGAAAATATGCAGAGACAAAAACTGCCCTGAGTTGGTATTGCTTACAAAATGAATGCATACATCGTTAATCACAACAGCACCTATGTTTTATATATTAGTTAAGGAAACATTTAGTTGCTTTGTAGAAAAATCTTAAAATGTCAAAATTTTAAGAGAAGAATTCATTTCTCATTTACATAAAGTCCATTTGGAAGGCTCAAGTGGAGGTTGTTCAGGAATTTGCCTGTGGAGTTTCTTCTATCCTTAACATTTGGTTTCGAAGGTTACTCTTTTACCTGTGTCTGCATTACAGGTGGAGGAAGAGGATGCTAAGTATTGCTTGGGGGTAGTCTTGAGAATGGACTATATGATTTCTGCTTATATTCATTTTTTTAATGTTTCTAAGCAGATTCCAGTAGTTTCTCAGCTCCTGTTGTCCCACCACAGGAGCTGAGTCCTATGGCTACACTTCCCTGTAAGGCATGCTGTGAAGATACTTGTGAGTCTAGGGGATCATTCACTCTGACTTCCAACACAAGAACCTTGGAAAGTCATACAAACACCTGCAAACATATGATTAATGTCTGAATGCACATAAACCACTCTCAAGAATTTAGGAGCCCTGTAATAATTTGAGACTTGGGGGACAGGAACCACTGAAAATAGAAATGTGTGAGTTCATTTTAGAAGAGATTTTTGCCTGCTTCGTCACTTTGAAAATTATAATGTGAAATGTGGTAGAGTAGAATAAAGGGAAATGCATTGCTCAAAATGTGCTATATGTACCTAAGTGAACAAAAAGTTGTTTCCATGCAACAATTAACCTTCCCAGATTGTTCTTGTGTAGCTGTGTTCATGATATGCACAGATAAGTATCTTGTTAGCTGCATGTAAGCCCAGATGGGGTTCTGGTTGAACTGCTGGCAGCATTGTCCTTAACAAAATGGGGCCTTTACCAATGAATCACTTTGAATTCCCAAATCACCTGATAAGTTCTAGTCTTTTGATGAAGTACAAATAAAAACCCGAGATCCATCTCTTGGCGCTGTTAATAGAATAGTGTCTGTTTGTTTAAAGAAGAAAACAGACCTATTGCATGTCTGGTTCATAATACAGCAGGGCACTTGTAACTGATCTGTGAAATCATGATACTGTACTTTTATCTGGGCCAAAGTTTACCTGGCCATCCTTCAGGTTTGCCATTCTTCCCTATGCCAGGGGGTAGGAGCAGAAATACGAGCTTGGTTGTTTCTTTTGTGCAGTTTATGAGCCTCTTTCTTCACTTATTTCCTTAGCAGAAAAAAAAAACAGATTAAGCTTGTTGGACTAGACGAGTGTTGTCTGCTGTATTATTTTTATTTTAATTGCATTGAGGAACTTTTGAGATTTACCCTTTTCTTTTTTCTGGTATCATCCATATAACTCTATGAGAAGTCTATTTGGAGACAAACTATGAACTCCAAATAGAAACACACTATGAATTTTTATTTCAAAGAAATTAGTTACAAGTTGCATGATTTTCAAGAATGTAGATACTGTCTATGTCCTCTTTTTTTCCACTGGCATTTTTTCATCCTTTTGCATAAGGTACAGTTTCAGGTCAACATTGTCCTGCTTTCTGTGCATCCGATGAAGCTTCAAAGTGTTTGACATTTTTTAGAAAGTTGTGGCGTCTGTAAGCATAACCACAGGAGCAAATTCATGAGGTCACATCAGTATCATTCCTGATGCCCCAGTAGGATTAGGTTTATTCGTTTATTCTGAAATATCTTTGGAGATCAGAGCTAGACAACAAGGGAACTCCTAAACCTAGGATCTATAGTTTGGCAAAATCTTTATGGCATTGCTGACTTGCAACAAATTGGTGGATAATATCCTCTGTGTGTTATGTCTCATTTAGAACAAGAACACAATATAGAGGCCAGGTGGAAAGTGCTTAGAGGGCCCTTTGCCATTTGGAGCAATTTGAGTTGCAGTATTTGAATCCACCTGTGCATAGCTTTGAATGTTGCTATGTTTGGCAACATGCCATTTGCTGCTGGATTTTGTTCTAGGTCTTCCCCAAAGCAGACAACCGCTATTCTGAGGAATACTAATTGGGCGGGATTTCATAAGCCTGTCAGCCAACCATGAGCTCAGGCGGTTCTCCTTCCTTGCAGCTGTGCTCAATTATGTTTCTAGCTGCCACTGTTAATGAGTCAAAAGCCACATCTGCCTAGAGTTGTGGTGGCACTTCCAGGGCTATCAACTACCTGTCAATCAGCTGCTCCAAAAAAGTTCCAGGGTGTGGAGCAGATAAAGCTGAATGTTAGGCATGTCGTTCTTTGAGGCTGTTTTTGAGAGACATAGAGAAATAACTGAATTTGATATTGAGTGGTCAGTTACAGTTTATATTTTGGCTATGTCCTGACTACTTTTGTTTAAAGCTGTAGTGGTAGGTTTATTTTGTTGTTGTTGTTGAAGATTAAGCATAACTGTATACAGAATTTTAAAGGATTTTATGCAGAATTATTAGATTCTTGGGTTATTTCTGAAGCTGGAGTTTGGAACGATGACTGGAGTTCCTTCTACAAATTTTATTTCATGCATTTAAAAATCTTGTCTATGTGTTCAGTGGGGATAAATATATTACCTTTAGTGCGTGCTATTTTGCAAAATGTTATCATTTTTAATATAGTGATCTAAATAATCAACTTAATTTTTCCTTAGTCCTTCAAAACAAATATCAGTAGGTTATAAAGTCCTTGAAATTTCTCCAATATTCCATAACCTGTATATTTCTTCTATGATAACCTGCTATATGATCATGTTCCTACATTTCAAGACACATTTCTTCAAGTGGTTTACTTCTTTTCATTAGTATGTAATATTATGTAGCAGTACATAATATTTACATTTCTTGTGTTGAATTGGTACATAACACATCTTAATTCTGTTTTTACCCCCTTTCCCTTTCTTTGACATCCCCTTTCTCTATCTCATTATCCTTTTCCCTACTTCCTATTATGTATATTTTATTTTGTTCTTTATTTCCTTTGGGTTTCTCATGTCAGAAAAACCATGCATTAAGCTGGTGTTGTTTGACTTATTATCTGGATTTGATCAGTCCCTTCTGTCAGATCAATTAAGCTGGATAGTTAAACCTTGGAGTATAAGACCTTATCCATCTTGTCTACCACGTAGACAATCCAGGCTGGCACTGTGCATGGTAGATATGCTGTAGATTAAGGCTCATGTGCTCCTGATGGATGCTGGTTAAATTTCCTCAAATCGAGTGACTGAAAACAAGAAAAACTTATTCTTTCATAGCACGCAACCCCAAATCAGAAGAAGCCATACTGCCTCCCAAGGTTCTGGCAGATAATCTGTTATTTGTCCCATGTAGCTTCTGGTAGCTTCCAGGATTCCTTAGTCTTCCTTGGCTCATGGTCACAATATTCCAATCTCTACCTCAGTCTCTACATCATCTTATCTTCTGCATGGTTTATGTCTCTTCCTCTTTGATGGCATTTAGGACGTCCTTGGATAATTCAAGATAATCATCTCATTTAAAAATCCTTAATTACATATACAAAGACCCTTTTTTACAAAGATAGAGTATGACATAGTTTTGGAACTACTTTCAGTATGTCACACACATGCATGGTTTCTGCATAATATTGTGGCTAATCATCAGTTCCTTGCTTAAACACTTACCTTCAAACATGTTTGCTTCTGTTTTTTGTTGGACTATTTGCTTGAAGTCATTTCTGATTTAATACCCTGTTCTTCTTTTTTAATCCTGTTATCTTATTAACAACATCAAAGTATGACTCTGATATTTATATGATGCATTATTAATAGTGAATTTCATTTGCTATTTGGGACTGAGTGAAAGGCATTCTAGGTATCATCACGGAAGCTACTATCTCCGTCTCACTGAGAGGCAATTGCGTTATCCATTTACTTGGGCAAACACATTGTAGTTGCTACCTGCTGCTGTTTCTCTCATACTCAGAGCTGACTCACTAACAGTGTTTTTGCTCTTCCATCTATAAGTGAGGATGCAAGTCACTTTTATCTCCAGTGTCACCTACTTGGTTAAAACAATCTTGGTTTAATCTTGGTTAGATTACTGGAAAAGTGCTATCTAACTAGTCTCAACTTCTGCTTTTGCCTACCTATGAGATCTTCATGTTTTAGAAGCTGGTGATTCTGGTAAACTTGAGTCAGGTCATGTCATTCCTGCCCCTGATACGCTCCTGTGATTTCCCAGCTGCTCCCACGTAGCCTGTGATTCTCTATCAGTGTGGTGCTCTCTCTGACCTTCTTTCTACTTGCTATTCCTTTACTAACTGTTTTTTAGCCACAGTGGCTTTCACACTATTCTTTGAGTATACCAGGGGTTCTCCTACTTGAATTAATATTTTGTGTATTTAGTATTTAACTCTTTAAACAAAACAAAAATAACATTTATTCTCATTTACACTCCCCACTGGGGATAAATGTGCATGTGCATATGCCTTTTTTTGTTAAGCAAATTTCTTTGTTATTTGCTAAGTAGAAACTATTTCAATTTGAAACAAATTATATGTAAGACCTCCATATACTATTTTATAGACTCACTGTATCTCCTTTGTAATTACACAAGACATTTGAAATCCTCATTTTCTTATGTCTTCAAACATTTTAAAAATTTTTGTATCTCATTTTTTGATTATGATTCTTTTGGCACTACCTATTGGGTTATACTCTATGTTTCTTGGCACCCTTGAGCTCAAACAAAATTGAAGTTCCCCCTAACATCGGCAGATGCTCACAGATGCCCTAAGTGAGGAGCAAGTCTTCTCTCCTTTAGGGGCTGTGAGATAGCAACACACAGGTATGGGCAGCATGACTCAGACAAGCCTCATTACCCCTATGAGCCTGTGTTCACCATCTGTAAAGGGAAGGAGGGTTGAACAGTTGTTCTCTGAGGACCTTTCCAGCCATAACAGTCTATGAACTTGAGCTGGGTACTACTCAGTCTGTAAATGCCTGCTAGGTTATATTGTGGTTTCTCCCTTTTCTTACCTGTTCTTTGCCAGCATTCATGTTAAGTTTTTCCATCCAACAGGAATACCAGAGGCCAGAGGCTGACATTACAGCAGGTACCACTCCCACTTATTGCCAGATATCTCTCCAACCTGGCCATTGCTGTGTGAGTGGGTTTTTGCCAGAATTTGCTTTAGTCCCCTTCCTCAAATAAACTTTAACATACTCCCTTGAAGAATGAGAAGCCGCCAGTAGTACTGGCAAAGTTTGATGATTATTTTTTGATGTTTTCCATGTGATTTTTGGTCTAAGGGCAGTAGGTTAAGGTTGGATGAGAAATTTCCCATGGACATGGTTAATGTCTGTTGGCCATGCAGGGTGCAGAGTGCGATCTGAGAGCTTGGTCCTAGCCCTGTGCTAACCACAGTGTATACTGAATGTTGTATGTAGCTCCAACCATAACGAGGGCATCTGCCATTACTGTGCCTTACTCAGGGCTGCTGCCAAAGAGAGCCTGAGATCACCTTGGGCTCCTACACTTAAAGGTGCAAGTTTGGTCTTGGAAACGTTTTCCCTCAAATGATGTTGCTGATAGTAATGAGGGATAACCACACAGCACATGGTAGTAAGTGGAGCTCGGAGCTGGCCTTGTTTTTCATCTTCACATCCTCTTCTAGAAAAGAATGTTGTTGCTCAGCAATCAGTAGGAATTTAGCTGACTGTGGACTTGAACCTTTCTGCTTTCACACAGTATGTTGTCCTCTGCAGCTATACACCTCCTCTTAGTTCCAATCAGTGTCAGGCTGAGGGCCCTTAAACTTAGATTTCAATGGATTGGCCAGGAATTTAGATCTTAGACATATCATAATGTTTCTATGAAAAAAGATGTATTTCTACTTTAAATACACGTATAAACTTTGGTAATATTAACCTTTTGTAGGTGCAGGGGAGCTTGGTGTACTTACTAAGCTGCATTTCTTAATAATCACTCAGGTACTACTTATAATAAATGGTTAAGACAACTGCAAGAAGTTGAGCGTTGCCCTTCTTACAATGTTGTATGTTATGCTTTCTTATCTTCCTTCTTCTTAAGATAAAAACAAAACACTACCCAACCAACAACATAGCGCAACTAAAATTTAGGGAAATGGGAAAATTCTGTTTCTGTCTTTCAAAGCACATGGCTCTCAAGGTTTGAAACTCAAAGACAGTGTTTTACAATTCATATTTGCTTGTGCTACAGTACACCTGCTTACTTTTTTAAAAAGTCAGTACTAGAAGTATAGGAGAGGGAAAGTGATGTGGATGCTTAATAGCTCTCCTCCAGTGATATCCTGATGATGTTAAGCATAAGTGAATCAGAAACAGATGGGTTTTTCCCCTTCTAATACACTTGGGATTAGAAACCAAGGAAAACATGCTTGGAAAAAAAATGTTCATTGTTAAAGTCAAAATATTTGAATTATAACTTAAGGTTTTCATAGGTTCCAGCAAGTAGTTGTGTGCACTCATCTCTAAGTTAGATGGGGTATATGCATGAGCTTAGCGTCGCAACTATTTTGTGGGGCTGCTGTCAGGAAGGCAGACCAGTCCTGGAAAATGACATAAGGCACAAGGGCCTTACGTGCAAACGTGTTTCACATGGATTCTTGGGTATTGAGTAACAGGAGTTTCATGTAACCTAACTCTTGAAAATTTTTATAAGGTTTTACCTCAATCTTTGTGGGTGAAAGTGGAAACACTTTCAAAGAGGGATACCTCCAGGCGCAGTGCTAGGCATCTTCACCCTGTCTTTCTGCTGAGGTTGGAGCATCATCTCCATGACCTTGTGCTTAAGTGAGTCTCCTTTGCTGCCTGAGGTGCGGCTAAAGCTCATATTCTCCAGTTTGTGCTACCAGCCGCAGGTGTTCCTGGAAACTTTGGCTTTGGCTTCATTGTGAAGTATAATACTTCAGGAAGGTGTCAGTGGATGTCAGGAAAACGCCGAAGCCGAAGGACAGCCCTCTCTTTCTCTCTCTATCTCTAATCTCTCAATCTCTCAGTCTCTCAAATCAGTAAGTAGCTTCTCTAATTCCTGTGTTTCTGGGGAAGAAAAATTATCCTGCCTTGCCTAGATCATCTCTTCACCTTGAATTTGCATCAAATCCTTTCCATTTCATTCTCTCAAATATCCATTGGGTCCCCTTTTTTACTTTCTTGTGTCTTATAGTTTACTTCCTTACTTTCTTTCAATCTCTGAAAAAATTGGCATCTACTAAATTATTTTATCTTACTTGCTACTTAATCTGTTCTTTTCTTTGCTGAACTATTATCTCCTTTAGTGTAAATGTAGTATTACTTAACCTTGCAAAACTTCCCACCAATAGATGCCTTCTTTCTTAACTGCAGAGCCACTGTCAGTAATCACCATCTAGTTTCCAGCTAGGTTATTTGGTTCTAATCATACTAGTCTCTCTTCTTACTCATGAATTATATTCTATGCCAAATTTAATGTCTAAAATACTAACTTTAAAACACCTTATCAGTATCTTTTCATCACATTCAAAATCTAATGTATACTTAGTTGCTAACAATTATATGACTGTTGATATATAAAACTGAACCTCAGAGGAAGCTTTAGCTCATCTAATGATCATAATAAATCTTACTGGGATTTTATTTTCAGCTCTCCTTTGATCTTCTGCATCATTTAGGCATGCAGGTACTTAGTGGACATATTTTGAACACACACCATAGTTCAACACTATATTGAACACTGGGGAAAAATAATATACAACTCATGCATTTGTAAAGTTCATAGTCTGAGGAAGATAGACATGTCTGTAGTAGGTACTAGTAAAATATATCCACTGTGTTGAATGATTTAACACAGCTCTGTGGGCCCAGGGAGGAGAGAATGAAGCCAATTTAAGAAAAGGAAGGTATCACGGAGAAAGTGGTGTTGCACTTAAGTCTTTTGGGCTTACAGAAATAGAACCTGCATATGAGCAGGGAAAAATGTTTCAGAGGTTGGAAGCAGGAAAAAGGTATGTTGATGGAAGATAGTAGATGTATTTAGAATGTATAGTATGGTGGCAATAATGGCATAAGGCAGGTGGTAGTAAGTTAGACCAGATTGTGAAAACTCTTTGAACTTGGTAAAGGTATTTGGATCTCTCTCTTTGTCTGTCTCTCTCTTTTTCTTATGGCATGATGACATGATATAAATTTGTTTTGTGGACGATGGATTGGAGTAAAAGGTTTCAATTGGAGAGATGAGGTTGGAGACCTGACTGAGTGATATGAAGAGTTAAAGTACCTTGCACCAGTAGTGATGTAAAAGGTTTCTTTTTGCAACAGAATTTGGAAGCAGGTTGAATTCAGAGGCCAAATGCGAGCAGCAATTGATGACTCTTAAGAGACATAGCCTATGTAAATGGTAACACAGTTTACTGCGTTAGGAAGAAGTCAACCAGGGGCAGGTTACCTGTCAATTGGAGTTGGCTGGGAGACATCCAAGCTATGGTGCCTGGCTGGAAAGGCAGGATGGGACTATGTGTTAAAAGTAGCAACCCCTCATATCTTTGGACTTCCGTGGCTTAAACATGGTGATCTTTTAGATACTTTAAGAATGTGCTGAGTGGTTTCCAAAAATGGCAGACTGGTAGGTAGCAGGAAAGAGATCCTCTCTGAGAGAGATCCTCTCTGAGAGATGCCAGAATTTAACACCTTGGAGAGACCCAAACAGAGAGATGGACTCTTTCAACCCATGAAGAAACTAAAGTTAAAAAAAAACGCTCAAATATGAGGTCCTGGGGCTACCATTAGTGAAGCTAAGATCAGCAAGCATGGCGTCCTCCTCGAGCCGCCTGAATTCCTGCCCGAGAGTGACCTGACCCACTGAACTGCGCCGATGCGACTGGCTTGAGCGGCCTGAGCGTGGAGCTGAACAGCCCTATGTGTGGCTCTCCTGGACCCGGCCCTGCACATGACCCACCCAGAGGCACCGTGAATTTGTACCACAGCCGCACTGAAGTTGGAGGTCTGGGAGCCCAGTAGTTCTCAGGGACTGGCATCAACATGCGGTGAGTGATGGGAATAAGACTCTCCCATGGGAAAGGGGAAACTGACTGGAACACATGTTGGCTTTGGGCAGGACAGCCTTAACTCCATAAGGAAGTGGCTTCAGTTGGTTGCTTCCCTCACTGAGCGGATTGATGGAATCTGCTTGGATTGGGTCTTGCCCATGGCCGGGACCCAGTGGGTTGCTACAAACTAATTCCCAGAGCACAGCTGCACACTGACGCAGTGAAGGCCTGCAAAGGTTGACTGGCCCGGAGGAGAGGAGCCAGCGCACACTGCACTTGCTTGAACTTCATTCTCTGATAGTGGCCAGCAGAGGGCAGAAGCCTCGAGCCTGCATGCTCCAGAGGAGCCTTAACCAACAAGAAAAGGGGCTGGGAATTACACTGTACACTTGTTTGGAAGGAACCAAAAACATAATGAGAGAGAGAAATAAGAAAGCGCCCCCAGCCCCCAACCCAGAGAACATTGATCCAGAAGAGGTAAATACAAAAGAGATTGAGGGCAGCAAACATGCAACATCAAACACAGCGGTAGCAGACATAAAGAGATATCTTCAGGACCTCATAAGTGGGATCAAAACTGAAATATTAATTCAAATTAAACAAGAGATAAGTAGATTAATAAAAGAAAGGCTGGGCACCTCTCAAGAAGACACAGACAGAAGAATGGAGGAACACAAAAGGAGAGAAATGTTTAATGAAGAAAACAAGAAAAACCTAGAATTCATGAAGCAAATTCAAAGAGATTATTAGGAAACTAAAGACTCCATAGAAAACTGGCAAAACTGCTTGAAAGAAACCAAAGATAGACTATCAAAAATTGAACACAGGCTTGCAATGTGTGATCATGAAAGGGAAGATCTCCATGGGAGTGAAAGGGGAGGAATTGTCTAAAAAAGGAAGGCAGAGGATATTGTTCATTGGGTAACAAGATTTAAAATTTACATTAT
>PVJX010042217.1:0-14272 GCA_004027295.1 Dolichotis patagonum
AAAAAAAAAAAGAAAGAAAGCAAACAAGGGAGTGAGATGGGTCAAGAGCAGATACTGCATGTTTCATGGTGGAAAAAATCAATATCTTTGTATCAGGCTATCAAACTTCTCACCTAGTTGCACCATGTCTAAATTTTAGCTAAATTTTGTTATCTTCTCTGTAAACTGAAGATCATCGCCACTTAGCTTGCAGAAATGTTAGGAGAAAATAATGGAATAAATGTAATGTTTTGCAAAAAGCAAGATGTGATGGGATGGTAGTGCAGGGAAAGAATTTCACTGCTCATATGGAAATCTGCCCTGAATCTGCTGTAGAGCAGTCACAGCATTTAACATCTAAACATGACAGGTGTCCCATCTCTACAGACATGCCAACAACTACCAATGGGCTACTATAGGCTGCTATAGTCAGAAGGTCCAGCTGGCCAAAGTGGGACAGCATAACTACAGAGAAACTAACTTCTCAAGGGTGCAAACAAGGGCAGCACAAGGCTCTCTCTGAATTGCTCGACCCCCAAGGCCTCCTGGTAAGAATGCCTACGAGCTTGAGTGGAGGCCTAGAGCTGGAGAACCAACCTTGATCAAGAAATAAATATTTGAAAACTCTATCAGGGCTCAAACCTACATGTGGAAGCACAGAGTGAGGAGGACTCTCAGGAGAGCTCAGCCCAAGGGAGAATGGGGGCCACTGATCTGCTATGTGATGTGTTTGGACTTCAGTACAGAATTCCTGTTGTCTCTCTGAGCAGATATTTAGTAAAATACACTACTAAGCCTCTATGGAATGCATTTTCTCTTGGAAAGAATATAAATGAGAGTTGAAGAGTCGTCGTGAGTAGCAGAATGGGTGGCTGCCTGGAAATTTCTGGAAAAAAGATAGTAAAATGCAGCTTAAGATGATGATAGACTTCTAATCACTGAAAGGAAGGAGAGGTTATTCTGTAAATGATGTGGTTGAATATTCTGGGAAAAAACTATAAATTGACTAATCATTTGGAGGATAAAATTGATAATTCATACTAAAATGCACTCAGATATAATAGAGACTTAAATGTAAAAAAGAAACCACAGTAAAATATGATGAATGTTCATATAATCTTGACAAGTATGAAGTTTTTAGAAACATAATGAACAGCCAGGCATGGTGGCTCACACCTACAATCCCAGCACTCGGGAGGCTGAGGCAGGAAGGTCACTGTGAGTTCAAGGCCAGCCTGAGCTATGTAACCAACTCTACATAGTGAGACCCTATCTAAAAAAGAAAACCCAGAAACAAAAAATAAATATAACAACATTAGAAACCATAAAGAAAAGATTAATAAGATTAAAATTTTACATAAAAGTGAATATTGCTATAAAGCACTAACAATAAAAAAAAGAAGAAAAATCTGTGAAAATATTTGTAGCACAAATATTTTTTCAAATACTAAATGTATTTTTGAAAAGATAAAGATCTCTTACAAATTAAAAATGAGAAAAATTAACCCCCCCAAAATGGACAAAAGACCAAACATAAAATGAATTTTATAACTATCTGTGAATTTAGGGTGAAAAGAGATTTTAGTTTTGCAACTATTCAACAAATGCTAATTAAAATAGAAGGTGTAATTTTGTTTACCAGATGAACAAAGATATGAAATAATTACAGTGTTACTGAATATGTAAGAAAATGAGTGTCTTCACCAAGGATGAGAATGTAAATTGGTACAAAATTTTCTGAAGACATCAGTCTGTATAAATTAAATTTCTTTAAAATTACATTTACTTGTTTGGTAATGTGACTTTCAAGAATTTATCTATTCTAGGAAGGGAGTGGAATTTTTAGTAATAGATACAAGTATTAAATTCCAAAAATGATCAAAAGCAAGAAGTTAGTCACATATAATTAAATAGTATATATCATTTTTGAAAAATGCTCATATTACAAAATAGCTTATAAAATACA
Source organism: Dolichotis patagonum (assembly GCA_004027295.1). Taxonomy (NCBI): domain Eukaryota; kingdom Metazoa; phylum Chordata; class Mammalia; order Rodentia; family Caviidae; genus Dolichotis; species Dolichotis patagonum. The sequence continues at coordinate 1,946 of PVJX010042217.1, forward strand.
ATTCTATTTTATCATATATTATTGCATTATGTGTTATATTTGCATGTACACTCAAGAAAAATCTGGAAGAATTACAAGAAGTTAAAATCTGGAAATTAAAATCTGGAAGAATTAAAAAGAAGTTAAGTTCTTTCCTTTCCAACAAATTAGTTTTGACCTACACCAACTCAAGGTGGGAGGAAAAAGGAAATGATAAATTTTCTAGAAAAATGCTAACCTATCTCATGAAATGGAAGAAAGAGTTGTAGACGGAAGATGTGGTTGAGGGCTAGGGATATAACTCAGTGATACAGTGCTCATCTGAGTGGTAGCATGCGGGAGACCCTGGGTTCAGTCTCCAGTACAGAAAAAGAAAAACATGCCAGAATCCGAAGAACTTCTTCCCATCCACTTTGATGAAATGATTCTCAAGTAGTCTGAACATAAAATTTTGTCTAACATAAAATTGTAGTCTGAACATAAAATGCTATGCACAGGGATTTTGATTGGCTCAGCGTGAACCAGAAGTTGATGAATAAATTATGGCCAGGAGTACTGGTATGGAGGATTGTATCATTCTCTTTGTATTAAGGGTCAAGGCAAGGATAAGAGGCTCTATTTGCTGGGTGCGTGCTCTCAGAAATCTTCCTATGAGAATATGCTCCACAACATGAAAACAGGTTGTCTCAGGGGCAGATAGCAGATGCCTCTTTGTTGTGGTTTATATCTCTCAACAGATATTGGGTTGCAGGTGACTGACACACAACTCTCACCATCTGAAACAGGAAGTGGAAATTATCAAAAGCTCATGTAACTGTGATGAGAGCAGGGTAAAACTGGCCTGTGAACAGCTAGAAACAGAACTACAGACCCTACTTCTGGGCTTTTCTCTCCAGCTGTCACTTGTGATTCTCTCTTTGAATTTCTCCACAAAACAGGAAATAGCTGCACCAGACTCACTAGTCTAACATCTCCCCTTTTCAGTGCCAGGACATTAAGATGTTCTCTGATTCCAAATTTTAGAACCCTGGAGAAGACTCTGACTTGCTTATCTTGGGCAGGAATCTTTACAATCTTATTTGCCATTGTATCTGTACTACCGGGCATGTGGCAGAGCCTTCATAAACGTGAAACTAATAGTGGATGTTAGAGAGGTGAAGAAGGCCTAGTGAATGATGATTTTGAGTTTGTATGACCAGTCAGGTGGTGTCAGCCCATTCAGGGGGCCCAATAGAGATTTTCATGGGTGAGGTCCCCAGGTTAAAGAATACACACATACACGACATCAGCAGGCAGCATAGAGCAGAGCAGACTGCAAGCGCCCCATGCATCTTTGTTGTATAATTCTTATACACGTTGTTATCACCTATTTACATTCTTACATGCTACCCTCACAGGCACATGTATAGTTGTCCACTGCTAAGTCATGGTTATGTGCCATTGTATTGATAAGGGGTAATGTCCTCAAGACTGTCAGGAAGTGTCCTTACACGCACAAAGCTTTGATACAGTCTGAGTGGTTCTCCACAGGTGGTGACCATAATAACTCAACCTGACTTCAGAGGAGTAAAGAATGGTAGGCTTAGAGGCCTAGAAGTATTGCTTAGCAGTTAAAGTTGTGATTTTAGAGTTAGACTAGATTTTAATTCCAGCTTCACAGCTGACCAGAAATGTGACTGCTGACAAATTATTTCAGTCTCTGAAGTCTCGGTTTTCCTGTCCAAAAAACAGAGATGATACTAACATCAAGTTTATGGAATTCATTATGAATATATTGTGAGCACTTTTCACTAATCATAGGTTAATATATCCTTCTTTCAACCATGCAATATTATGTTTTCAAATTTCCTTTTGTTATCTTTATAGTTAGAACTTTTTTTTCTGATAAGTGTAAGTTTCATTTTTCAATATTTGTGACCAGTCTGTTTCTTCAGTAAGCAGAACAAGGCTGTGTGCTGAGTCATACTCATCTTAATGAGGAGGAAGAACCTCTCAGTACCCACTGTACCTCTGTTCCATGTCACAGCAGAGGCTGTGCTAGAACAGTTTGTAGGTTGCATGTGAATATCACCAGCAATGCAGTAATATCTGGGAGACTGTGACTGTCATATTTAGGGAAGACAGGCCCAAAAGGCTCTAGGACAGGGTGGGAACAACTGTATTGTTTCACTTACTCATTAACACTACCTCACTCAAACACAGGGATACCCAAAGGGATTTTGCTTCTCTCTCAACCTTAAGATCAAAACTAGTTTTCTCCTTCTCTGGGTTTTTCAATAGCAGGTAAAGGTTTGAAATACACCCTTACACCTAGGAAAAGATGTAAGTTTGAAAGTAGAAGTTATTTACATGATCTTTTTAATTTCTCTACATATAAAGTATATGATCTGGAGGCCTTACCAATCCTAGAGATAGGTGATACTTTGAAGATGTAAGAATAAGAAGGAAATTTTGGGGGTACATTTTACTTTCATTAGTAGAATAAACTATAATATTTTATATAAAAGTCTAATTTTTATAACATCTTCCAATAGGTTGGGGCAAATTATATTTTCCAAAGATTATTGTGCCAATATATATTTTGACCAACAAATTCTGATTATAGAATGTACAATAACAAGTTTCATTCAAAAGATAGTGATTGTATCCCAGGAACTATGAGCATTGGGATCGTGATACAAAATTCAGACCTTTGTGCTTCACTAAAAAATCTTTTCATGGACTCTATTCTGCTTTAGGACAATAGTCAAAGTCCAGAATATAAAGTTAAATTCTCTGGTTTGATTTGTGGTTTACTACTACAAACCAATTGTACACTTAATATGTGTACGGTAGCTGATACAAATTATTCCTCATATTATTATGCAAGTGACTGACGCAGAAGGAAGGAAAGGGAGAAACAGTGATCTAATAAGCTGACTTTCTTGTATTCAGATTAGTAAGTGAAAGCAAGAGTGTGTTGACTGACTCCACTGTTGCTCCAGTGGGCATTTCTGGGACAACCACACCCCAATATGCTGTACCCAAGCTGAGGCTGCCCCTGGCAGGAGCTGGACCAATCCATATATTTTCTAGAAGCCGAGGGTTAGGAATGGATGAGTGTAGAGGAAAATACAGAAAAGAGAGATCACGGCCGTTTAAGGAAAGCCAGCCCTACCAGGGAAAAGGACCCAAATTTAGGACATTTATTATTGTTATTCAGCATAGTTGTATCAAGAAAAAAACTCTATATTTTATCATTTCTCCATGTCTGGACCTGGTATACGTAAGTCAGGCCCCTCCCACTTCTGCCCAGGAGCAGGCAACTAGGGCAACATCAGAGCAAAGCACACAGAGCAACTGTGCCAATAAGGGATGCATCTGGAAGAGAGGAGAGGAAATCAGGGCCCTGAAAATTTTCTGCTTTCTGCCTCCTCCTATTCCAACTAAATACCACATTCCTCATAACTTATCACATATATCCCATCCTGTTTACCCTTGGCACTGTAATATACAGAGTTCTTTCTCTTTGTTGCATGTAGGCCTCAAAAAGGACCCTGAATTCAATATTTTTAATTTTGTCCCAGTAAAGAAGAAAAATTAAATTTTGATGTTCCATGCGAATTTCGAATCCACTGCTGATTCCAAGGCTCATGATCTTCCAACTACACCATGCTGATTCCCACAGTAAAAGAAGTAAAATTTTTATTCTATAAACCCAATCACCCCCCCTTAACCACAGTCTCGGGAAAATTGGACAAACTAGGACTTGAGATCTACAATAACAGGATATGCTAAGCACAGCAGAATTCTCTGGTTATCGTACACACTCATTACCTGCCCCTATTCTGCCTGTTTACAACTCAGGAAATGAAGTGATGGCGGAATTGACAAGCAAGAAAACTCTAGAGCTTTCCCTCAGCAGTGTGGTTTTCTCACATTTGTTATCAGCAGAACAGAGACAGATCAAGGTTTTGGTGGGATGAGTGTATGCCCTGTGTCTCATGTGGTCACACCAGACTGGAGGCCCAGAACGGGAAATGCAGTCCACAGACACCAGCTTGACAGCCACAAGCTGAACCACTGGGACACCAGCGTTTCCCTCCCCGCAGCCAGGTCTGATTCAAGGACTTACATAGACTCATGGGGTTTGGCAGATGGTGAAAATACTTGACTCAAATCCTGGTTTGAAGGCGGACTTGATGGCACATACCTATAATGTCAACACTCTGAGGCAGAGTGTTGAGGCAGAGATAGGACGACTATGGGTTCAAACCCAGCCTGGACAATTTAGCAAGCTAGTGAGACTGTCTCAAAAAAATAAAAAATAAAAAAAGAAGGGCTGGGGATGCTTCTCAGTACAAAGGCCCTGGGATCAATCCCTAGTACATAAAAAATAAATTAAGCTGCTTGAATGTGTTCTGTCTCAAACCATATCTGCAAAGGACAAGCACATTCAGCGTCCATTCACTTCGTTTAGCATAGGTTATTCTAGAATTCTGCAGAAGGTTACAGAGTCCTGTCAGCTTGCCTTAAATATTTTAAATCAGCCTCCTCCCTAAGTCTCAGTTCAGACTACTAGAAAATGCTCCACCAGAACATCAAATCTGACCTAATCAAACAAAAGAAATCCTGACTCAAAAGAAAAAAATGTTTACAACTTTTACCTGGTATTCTACTGTCATACCACATACCTGCTGAGCACCGTTCACCGGTAACTTTCTACTAATAGCTTCGAAATGAATTAATTAGTAGCTTTCTAGTAGCTTAGAAATCCTCTAGCTTTCTTGGAGAATAAAACATTCTGTTCACTGTGTTTAAGGAAAGTGGTTTTCCAGCATCCCCAGCTTAGAGTTTTTCCTGGTTAGAGTTCCTTACCTACTCATCATGCTGAACTTGAATGTGTCCTGGCCCAAGGTGGCTTGGTTCAGAGATGGTTAGTTCCTCATCTGGGATCAAACCCAGATTTTTTTCCAGCCTTATGACATGTAGGGCATTCACAGCCTTGCACTACCAATGCTACTGTCTCGTGCAGAACATTCTCGTCAAAAGGAAACTGCATGCTTCTTAGGCAGTCATTCTCCATTTCTGCCTCCCTGCTACATTCTGGCAACCACTAACTTGCCTGCTGTTGGTGTATTATTTACTTATTCTAGATATTTTATATCGGTGAGATCCAAGATTAATCAGACAGAGAGGTCCTGTTCTAGGAAGCCACAGGCTAATTCAGGATCCTAAACCAAAGCATGGGTCCCAAAAGTGGCCTTCCCAGATAGGACAAAAGATTTGACTGGACTCCTCCCTCAATGATTCTCATAGGTTGAAAGTCCAGTTTGTCTCTTCTTTGGGCCTATCCTGACCCAACCTGGCTTTGTATACCAGAGCCAACAGCTCCAATAAGCATTTTGATTGCATTTACAGCCAAGGAATTAGGTGTGGTTTCTTGAGTTACAAGTATAGGATGAAACAGAGCTCTGAGGAACTGTAACAGTGTGAATAGAAAGAAGACTAAGAAAAAAATGAGCAGAGACAGAAAAATTCAGGATTGTATGATGTCACACAGGCCAAAGGAAAACAGGCTTCAAGAAGAGAGCAGACTCTGTCTCAAAATAAAAAATAAAAAGGGTTAGGAATGTCATTCCTGGGTTCAATTCCTAGTACAACAAAAGGTTACAGAGTCCTGCCAGTTTGTCTGGGTTCAATTCCTAGTACGACAAAAAAGAAGAAGGGGCAGGAAGAGGAGGAGGAGTGAACAGTCAACAGAGATTAAAAGGGGTGAGGGCTGAAAAAGAAAGCTTCACAAGAGCAGTTCTGGTAAAGATGATTCAGCTGGAAACACCACTGCTGTGAGTTTCAGGTGGAGTAAGAGATGAGAGACTGGAGACAGGAGGGCAATCCCCATGGTTTAAAGGAGACCTCGCCTAAACAGGGACCTGAGGTCTAAGAAAGGCTGTCTCAGGTCCCTTCCACAGTACACTTGTTTCTAGCTGTGGAAGAAAGAAGCACGTTTTCATGCTGGTAGTTCTCCATAGAGGAGTGATTAAATGTGGGACAAGGATAACCGTACACTGCGGTCCTTCAGAAGCAGGAGAATTCAGTGCATAGAAGGTGCCCCTCTGAGGCTGCATCTGCCCCCACCACAGGTATCTAGAAAATACAGTCTGTCCAACATATCTGGGAAAACAAGAGACCCTTGATGGAGACAGTGGGGGTGGAAAACAATGTCAGGAGGAAGATGTAGGCTAGGATTCAAGGGTGACATTCGCCTCCTCCCAAACCAACCTCCCCTCACATCAAAATGGCTTCTCATAAGTGGTTTTCAACAAGTAATTGGTGTATAGCCAACCTTGCTCCCAGTGACACCCTCTCAGGGACTTCCTCACAGCTGTCCTAGGGGTAGACAAAGCCTCTTTTTGAGAGTCTTTCATTGAGTAAAAGAACAGTAAGAGTGAGAAAGCAGAATTAGAGGAAGAGCCAGAAAACGAGATCCGTGACTCCCAAACTTCCATCCCAGCCCATCTGACAGATGCACTGTCCCTCGGATGGAACAGACTCAGAGACAGGAGACAAGTATGTAGATGAAGAAAACGATCAAAGTAAGTGTGCAGAGCATATTTCACAGGCTGAAGTACAAACAATATCTCTGTTCTTAAAAATAAATAAAGCTGGGGAATTGTGAATCATACATTATCCTGCCCCTGCAGGAGGTATATTTGTTTGGCTTCTCAGTGAGAGTTGGCTCCCTTTCCAATGAGATTACACAAAAGTCAGAGCCAAGCAGAAGTGGGAGGAAACTGTTAAAACTCCTCTAGTGAAATCAGATTATCAGCCATGGCCCTGGTGACTGGATACCAGAAGCCAGAGAGCCCCAGCAGGACTGTGGACATGCAGCAGCCTCTGTCCACTCTGCTCCTCCTCCTCAGTTTGGGACATCTCCAGGCCTCCACTGCCCATTGGCACCCAATTCCACTGAAATGCTCTCCTTTTCCTCTCTGGTATTCCCACCACAACTGTGATCATACAACTATGATACAATTTTAAGGGAAAAAACTAAGGGGATGGGAATGACATTAATTCTCAGGACTTGCCAGAACCCTCCGAAGAAGAAAGAACAATCTGGGGCAAAGTAATTTTTGCAAAGCCAAAGCCTTATCTGTCCTCCAGCATAAAGGTCACAGGTATAAGTTGCAGTGGATTTTGCACGTGGTCTGTGTAAAAAGTGAGAGAGTAAATATTTTAAACTTTGTAGGCCAGGGAGCTCTCTGTTACAATTACTCAGCTCTCCCATTGTTGATTTTCTAAAAGCAACTATCAACAGTAGGTAAATGGATGGGCTTCACTGTGTTCCAAGAAGATTTTATTTATGGGAACCGAAATTGAATTCCACATAATTGCATGCCATAAAATATCCTTGCTTTTTTCTCCTCACACTTTAAAAATGTAGTTTGAGAGTATAGCTTAATAGTAGAGAACTTCCTAGCATGCATACTTGGATTCCATCCCCAGTGTCACATACCATACAACACACACACACACACACACACACAAACATACATACACGCAAATATTATCATTCATACAAAAAATAGGTGCCCTTCTAGGTGTGATCTATGAGCCAACTTGGTTTCCATGGTTATCTACAAGATTTCCACCAAGATACCTGTAGGCTAAGTTTACATAGACCCTTGAAGTTGAGAGTTCTTGAGTCCTGTGGGAATCTTTGCCAGAGCTAAAAACCCAGAAGTCAAAAATCCAAGACCTTTCTAGTTCCACATGCAGTCATCACCCTCTGCAGTCCTGCCATTTTTCTGAGGTTCAAAGAAGGATGGATCACAGGGCCCCATTATTTACAAAAAGTAAGGATGTTCATTTATACCCTTCAGGAACAATCTTAGCTCTCTCATTACCAAAGACTTTACTCCCTTCCCTAGCACAGTATACTCAAATTCCAAGGGTATAAAAGGGAAAATGACAAGAAAGGAGGTGCTCTGTGAACTACTTCTTCTTCAGGCTGTACAAGAAAGAAGTCACCTCCCTAGGATGCTGAGTAGTGTACAAAAGAAATAAAGACAAATAGCCCAACAAATTATCATGCCTGGGAGTTCAGCTTTCTAGCCCCAGGACTAGTTGAAATCTCAACGTTCTAAGTTGAAGAGGTGAGGCTATTCCTTTATACTTAAATGAGTAATGGTTTTTAGGTTTCCTCAGGAAATCTCTGAAGAGAAGCCTCAGTTACGGTGACTGAGAAAGGAAATATATAATTCAGCTTACCAAGCTCTGGTGAAGGTGACTCACGGTCTTGGTTTATAAGTAACTTTACTAATCACCTTGACCAGTCACTGGTGCCTACCAGCGGCCCACCCTAGAATTCCTAATACTATATCTGTGGTCAAAGAACACCTCCTAATCAATTTCCACTTCTCCCACAAAAGCCTGTTTTACTTATGCTCTGGGTAAACAGCTTAATCTTTGTGGAACTTCAGCCACAATTCTAAGAATGAGAAGTGAAAATCCATTCTTGCCATGAAAATGTTGTCTCCTAGCTTAGGTGGGACCTTTTCCTCCTCCCAGTCTCAAAGCACACACTTAGTGACACCTGTTACTCATGTCATCTTTGCACCACTGGCAAATCTCAGGGCCCTGTGGTGAGATGACTACATTCAAGCATCGCTCCCATAGCTACATGCCACCCCTCAGTAGGCAGCCAGGCTTAAGGAGAACATTTCCTACCTAAGGCAATTATAGATAGGAAAAGATCCTCAGAGGGAAGGGATGAGTGGATACTAACTGGGAAATGTGTAGTTTGTGTTGGGAAATTGCTTTTGTAAAAACTCCACAGAGGCAGGTGACATGACCATTGTTCTCTGCAGTAGAAAACAGAATCCCCAATCCAAGTTGATTTCTCTCTCCTTATCTGTGCAACTCACCAACTTTTGCCAGTAAGAGCCAACTGTGTTAAATGGATGAATAAGTGACACTTACTTTCAGGAGTTTGGACAGAATTTACCTAATATTTCCCCATTGTTCTAGAAAAAAGACATTTTAGAAGATAGTTCTATCATCCACAGAGATGTACAAAATCCTCTGGATTAACTAACTTCAGTTTTGTTGTTTTATTTTGAACTTGACAAAATGATCCTTAAGTTCGAGATAGCTACCACACATTTGTATCCAAGACAAAAGAAGGGGCAAGAAAAGGCAACTGTCAAAAGTATATACTTTTTTGGCAAAGTAAAAGGTTTTCTAGAAACTCCACTAGTAGACCTCACTTTGGGCTAATTGTCTAGAATTGGGCTTAATATCTGCCTCAGTGGCAAAGGAAATTGGGAACTTGAGTGTTCAGTATGAAGAGGAGAAGGCAGATTTAAACTGGAATAAGACAAATCAAGCAGAATGCTGCCATAAATATCTAAATGATTTTTTTTTGAGACAGAGTCTCACTATGCAGTTCAGGCTGGCCTTGAACTCACTATGTAGCCCTCGCTGGCCTGCAACTCGTGGCAATCCTCCTGTCTCGGCCTCACAAATGCTTGGATTACAGGCATGTGTCACCACACTTGGCTATAACTAAACGATTTTGAAAACTAAAAGTACAAAAGGGTATACTAGCTCTGCCATTAAAATGCATTATAAAACAATATGAATAAAATAAAAATGATTTATTCATAAGACTATACAGATTAATAGAAAATAAGAATTAGCCTAGAAACTGATTCCAATGTAGATAACAACTCAATGTAAAATTTTTATAAAAGGCATCACACACACACACATTAGGATTTCCCATGAAGGGAAGTACCATTCAGTTTATCTAGTGCTGAAACAGCTGACTATTAGTGGGAGAAAATATATCCTTACCATAATTACCCATTGTACCATGACCTACATAAAAATAGAACCACAAATAACAACATAAAGGAGAATAATTTTACACTCTTTAGAAAAAATGACAGATAAAATTGGGATGAAAGCATGGAAGGTAGGATGGGAGGTCAGGTTATGTAACTCATTGGATCATAAGAAATGCAATTCCCAACTGTAAAATACTGAAATGGACCAACAAGTAAGGACAAATAACACTTTCAGTACTGTACTAAGTCAGCACCAAGGAACCAGGCTCATGGACCAGTTCCAGCTCACCAGCTGTTTTGGTAAGGGTACACAAGCTAAGAATGGCTTTTGTATTTTTAAATGGTTGACAAAAAAATCAACAGAATCTTACAATGGCACGTGATGACTGTATGAAATTCACATTTCCATGTCCGTAAAGAACACTACTGGGACTCAGCCTTATTCATGTAGTTATTGGCTATGGCTGGTTTGGCAGTGATTTGTATGGCAGCGCTGAAGACTTGCAACAGAGACTACCTGATCCTCAAAGAGTAAAATAGTTGCTATGTGGTTCTTCCCAGAAAATGTTTGCAGACCCCTCAGCCAGATGATCAAATTGCTGCTTCAGAGCTCATAAGGCTGAATTAGTCATGGTTCTTTGGAGAGAAAATTAACCTAGAAGAGAACTCATCAACTACCCTATGGTTATGACTTATATTTAGATGTTCCCTCAAAGCCTCATGGCCCTCATAGGAGAGATGTTGGGGGTGGCTGGATCATGAGTGTGTGATACTGGATTATGGGTGTGATAACTGGATTAATCCACTGATTTGTTTAGCATAGTTATGGTTGTGGATAATGGGAAGGCCCACCCTGGGTGTGGTGGTACCAACCAATAGGCATGCAGCCTGCATGGAATAAAAAGGGGAAGGAAAAGCTTTCTGTTTCACTGCCTCCTGCCTGCCACACTATAAGCTGTTTCTCCTCTGCCAAGCCCTCTGCCATGATGCCCTGGCTTGGAGTCAGCTGACTACAGACTAAAACCTCTACAAACTGTGAGTTAAATAAATCTTTTCTCTTTTAACTTGTGGATGTCAGGTATTTTCCCCTAGCAAAGAGAAAGTAAGACACCTATTGATGGGCAGCAGTGCTCCTGCTTATAGGGAAGCTGGCACAGTCTGATCCCAGGATGCCCAAACTAGTCTCTGGGTAACATTCATGTTCCATTTTGAAGATGTTGGCATACAAATTCTATCTCCCCTGGAACAAGGTTGGGTTTTCCAAGAAAACAAAAGGGAAAACTAGGAAATACTGCTCTAGAAAAAAAGTAGGAAGAAGAACTATGAATAAATTTGGGGAAGGAGGGTTCTGGAGGAACCATGTTCTTTCTAGAAGTGGTAAAGCCTTAACCCTGAGGTGACATAAGGGGAAGAGTAAACCACAGAAGGCCTCAGTTTCTGCTCTGTAATAATAAACTCACTCTTCTTTAATAGATCTACAATTATCCCATTATGGGCCAGCCAGTGTTTGGTCTGTGGGGAAACTGTGAACAGAAGGTTCTAAAAGAGGAAAGAACAGCCACTATTGTACACTCCGTGGGGCTCTGGCAGAAACAGTCTTGAAAGTTCATCAACCCCCTCTCATACATGGTAATGATGGTGGTGGTAACAATAATTATAGCAGCAAATATTTAATGAGCACTTAGCATGTGCCAGGTATATGGATCATGTAATTTAATCCTCAAAACTATCTTTTGGAATTATGCAACTGACATCCTCATTTTTTCCAGATGAGGAAGCTAAGTATATTAAATAAATCAACCAAGACTACTAGTAAGTGATAAAGTTAAGGAAACAAACCTCTTTGAGAGACTCCCCAGTTCATGCTTTTAGCCTTGTCTTATTCTGGCTCCTATGGTAGAGCTCAGACTACCAGGCTCACTGCTCAGTGTGAAAGGCCTGAAACCAGTAGCAACAGAGACGGTTTTCCCTGGAATGACAGAGTATGTGGCTAAATAGCCAAATTCCCTGCCCTCCTTCCACCCTAGAGGTTATTAAGAACTACCTATATAATTACAGAATTAGTGTTTCAAGTCCTGTTAAAAGCTGGGGTTAGCAAGTTTCCTAACTTCCTCATGTTAAATAAAGAAAGCAAATTTCCCAATTTAAATCCCATAATTGACAAATAGAGGATTAGAGCTTAAGCAACGCTTTAAAAATCTTAAAAGATGCAAAAAAGGTTTTTGGGACCCGAAACTCTCGGACCCGTAGAGTGGCCTGGGCTGTTTGGATCGAATGTCTGTGCAGACCTGCATCTCAGCGCAACTCTTTGGGACTGGTAGGCCCACCCCTCATCCGCAAGGAACTGCCTGGAGATCGGCATCTCGGCCAGGTCTGTTTGGGCCCATAGCCCCGCCCTTCACCCCCAGGAAGTCTCCCAGAAAGCTGCATCTCAGCCTGTCTCTTTGGGACCCGAACTACTCGGACCCGCAGAGTGGCCCGGGCTGTTTGGATTGGGAATATTGTGGGGACTGGCATC
>PVJX010042218.1:0-14258 GCA_004027295.1 Dolichotis patagonum
TAACAACAGTTAATACATTGCATATTGTCATCTTCAAAGTAGTTACTCAGAGTACAAGACTTGGGCATGAAAAATTCTCCAGTTGATATGAATGTGAACCTTCCTTTTCAGTGACCTAAGGGATTCTAACAGTAAAGCTAACGTGCACATTTTTCCCTTTTCCTGTTCTCCTTTTTTCCTTCCCCTTAAGTCAGTTTCTCTTTCCTTTTAAAAATTTCTTCCCATTTCACAATGTCTGCTGTACATTTTAAACCTTATTTATTCTTTCAATTTCTCATATCAGGAAGACAATTTGTTTACCCTGCTGAATCTGATTTATTTCACTTATTAGTATGGTCTCAAGTTGCACACATTTATCTATAAAAGTCTCAAGTTTATCCTTATTTATGGCTAAGTAGTACTCCACTATATAAAAATACTACATCTTTTTCATCTGTTCCTCAGTTGATGGGCATTTGGGTGGTTTTCAAGATTTAGCTATTACACATTGTGCTGGAATAAATGTGGACACATGCATATTGCTGTGGTATGATGTTATTAATTCTTCTGGGAAGATACCCAGAAGGGGAATAGCTGAATTGAATGAGACCTAGAATCCTAATTTTTTTCAGCAGTCTCCATACTGATTTCCACAGTGTTTGTACCAGGTTACACTATCATCAACAGAGGCGAAGGGTCCCCTTTTTCCCACAGTACTGCCAGAATTTGTTACTGATTTCTTAATGAAAGCCATTTTTTTATGGAGTGAGAGGGATATCATTATTGTTTTAATTTGCATATCTCAAATGACCAATGATGTTGCACATTTTTATATATTTATTTGTATTTCTTCATCTCTGATATCCATTTTTTGGATTGTTTTTAAATTTGGGGGGGTCTCAGTTTTTTCAATTTATATGTTCCACATACAATTCCTTTGTGATTAAAATATTTTTTTCCCTCTCTGTGGGTTGTCTTTTTACTCTGCTGGTGATTCCTTTTGACTGCAAGAGTTTTTTAATGAGATGAGATTCCAGTTGTTGATTCTTTGAAGTACTTCCCGTGTACTTTGAGTTTTGTTCATGAACTCTCTGCCTATACATATGTCTTCAAGATTTCTACCTACTTTCTCTTCCAGTACATTTAATGTTTCTGTTTTAATATTTAGATCTTTGGTCCATTTTGAGTTTAGTACATGGTGATAGACATGGGTATAGTTTTAGTCTTTGGCATGTACAGAGTCAGTTTTGTCAGCATCATTTATTAAAGAGGCTATCTTTCTTTAGTGAACATGTTTGGCCCCTTTGTGAAAGATAAGGTGATTAAGTGTGTTTGTAGTTGTGTCTGCATGTCTACATCTGCTAATCTGATCCTTAGGTCTTTTTTTTTTCCCTAGTATCATGTTTTGATTTTTTTTTAATTGGTACCAGGGATCAAACTCACAACTGCATGCTTGCAAGGCAGGCGCTTATGCCACTGAGCTAAATCCCCAGCCCCAAGATTTTTTTTTTGAGACAGTGTCTCACTGTGTAGTTTAGGCTGGTCATGAGCTCACTGTGTAGCCTAGGATGACCTTGAACTTGTAGTGATTCTCCTGCCTCAGCCTCCCAGAATGCTGAGATTACAGATGTGCGCCCTCATGTCTCACTCAAGAGCAAGAATTTGAACTGGGTATAAAGCCTGGCCATGGACCTTGTGCCCAGCTGAAAGTGTGCTTTACTGTACCATTTTTTTTTCAATCGCTGCTGGGGATCGAACTCACGACCACGCACTTGCAAGGCAGGTGCTTATGCCGCTGATCTAAATCCCCAGCTTAGTACCATGTTGATTGTAGAATAATTTCAAGACTGTGATGCTCCCTACCTTGCCTTTGTTGCTGAGGATTACCTTTGCTATTCTAGGTTACTCCTGTTTGCAAATGAATTTAAGGAATATTTTTTCTAGTTCTGTGAGATATGCTAATGCTATTTTGATCAGGATAGTATTATATCTGTAGAACAGTTTTAGGATTCTAGCCCTTTTCACTATGTTATTTCTTCCTATCTATGAGCAAAGGATTTTCTTCCATTTTCTGATATTCTCTTAAATCTCCTTGTTCATAGTACTGTAATTTTCAATATATAGATATTTTACTTCCTTTATTAGTCTGAGTCCTACATATTTCTTTGTTTCCTATTCTTATTCCTTTTATTTCTCCTTGTGTCTAATTACTCTGACTAATGTTTCCGGAACTATGTTGAATAGGAGAGATGATAGTGGAATCCTTGTCTTGTTCCTGATTTTAGAGTGAAATTTTTCAGTTTTTGTCCAGATGTTAGTTATTTGTTTGTGATAGATGGCTTTTATCAGGTTGAGGTAAAAGCCATCTATTCTAATTTTTTGTATTTTTTTAGTATGAATGAGTGTTGGACTTTATCAAAAGCTTTTTGTGCATCTATTGAGGTGATCATGTGATTTTTGCCTTTGTCTCAGCTGAAATGGTGTATTACATTTATTGATTTGTGTATGTTGAACTATGTCTGCATTTCTGGGATGAATCCCATTTAGTCACAGTGTATAATCTTCTTGATTTGTTGCATTGTTATTTGTAAGGATCTTACTGAGGATTTTTGCATCTATATTCATTAAGGTGATTGACCTGTAGTTCTCTTTTTTTTTTTGGTTTGGTGTTTGTATTAGGAAAATACTTGCTTCTAGAAAAGAGTTAGGGAGTATTGCTTCCCTTTCAATTTCAGTAAAGTGTTTGAGGAGTATTGACATTAAATCTTCTCTAAATTTATTGTAGAATTCATCAGTGAATCCACCATAACCTGGAGTTTTCTTTGTTGGTAAGATTTTCTTTTATTAATTCCATTAATTGATACAGGGTTATAAGAATTTTTATATCTTCTTGATTCAGTTTTGGTAATTCATACATATCTAGGAATCTGTCCATTTTTTCTGTGTTTCCCATTCTACAAGAGTAAAGATTTTTGAAGTTGGTATTGATGATCTTCTGAATTTCCACAGGATCTGTAGTAATTTCACCCTCTCATTCCTCATTGAGTAAATATGAGTCTTTCTTTTTTTTGATAAGGAGGACTAGGGGATTATGAATTTCATTTATTCTTTCAAAGAACCAACTTGATATTCATTAATTGTATTGTTTTCTTAGTCTCAGTTGCATTAATTTCTGCTCTGATCTTTATAATTTTCATTCTTCTATGGGTGATAGGTTTGACTTGCTCTTTTTTTTAGAAGCTTGATATGCAACATTAGGTTCTTTTTTGTGCTGGTTCAGTTTTCCTGATGTAAGAATTCACTTCTATAAATTTCCCCTCTTGGAACTTCTTTCACTGCATCTGACATGTTCCGGTGTACCTGCATTTTCATTTAATTGTAGATATTATTTATTTAATTTCTTCTTTAATTTCATTTTTCATCCATTGTTTGTTCAGGAGTGTTGTTTAATTTCCATGTATTTATGGAGTTTTTATGGTTTCTTTTGCCATCAATTTCAAATTTCATTGCACTGTGATCAGACAATATGCATGGGATAATTTCAATTCCTTTGAATTTACTTAGGCTTGTTGCATGGGCTAGTATATGGTTTATTTTAGAGAACATCCCATGTGAAGCTGAGAAGTATATGTATTCTGATGTTGTTGGGTGTAATATTCTGTTAATGTCTAATATATCCATTTTTTCACAGGTTGGGTTCAATTCTATTATTTCTTTTGCTGATTTTTTGTCTAGTTGATATATCTCTTTGTAACAATTATTAAAGTCCCCCATTACAATTGTGTTGTTTGAGTTTTCATATCTATAAATAATTGTCTTATACAGTTGGGTGCTGCATATTTTGTGCATATATGTTTATGATTGTTATGTCTTCATCTTGTTATAGCTTGAAGTTCTTCCTTAATTATGTAGTGTCCTTCTTTATCTCTTTTGATCATTCTTGGTTTGAAGTTCACATTGACTGCAAACAGAATAGCTATTCCTGATTTTTTGGGGGGGTTTGATTGGTGAACTGAGGCCATTTAAATTGATGGTTATAACTTATAACTTATAACTTATAACTTATAACTTATAACTTATAACTTATAACTTATAACTTATAACTTATAACTTATAACTTATATTGGCTTATCTTCCTTCTGTTTGCTCCCTGTTTTTCCCCTGTGTTTAACTACTTTCCCTGTTTGGTGGTTTCTTTCTGTTGTGGTTCTGGGAATTGTCATTATTATCTCTGTCTGGGATAGCTTTCTGTACTCTTTGTATGGTTGGTTTGGTGGTCATGAATTTCCTCAGTTGTTCTTTGTCATGGAAGTATCTTATTTCTTTCTTAATTTTGAAAGATAACTTTTCAGGGTACATCAATCTGGGTTGAAAGTTGTTTTCTTTCAGGACTTGAAATACTTCACTCCAAGCTCTTTTTGACTGGAGGGTTTGTGTTCAGAAGTTGGCCGGTATTCTAATGCGCTTTCCTCTATAGCTGATCTGTTTCTTTTCTCTAACAGTTTTTAATATTCTGTTCTTATGCTGAATTTCTGAGATCTTGATTGTTATATGTATAGTTGTTGATTTATTTTGCTCATGGCTAAATGGAGCTCTATATTCCTACTTATCTGAATGTCAGATTCCATTCCCATGTTTGGGAAATTTTCTGCTATTATTTCTGCAAATAGTCATTTTATGTGTGCTGACTCCTGCATTTTCAATGACACATATCAGTATTATATTGTTTATCTTTGCATTGTCTTGCAGCTGTTGAATTTTTATTTCTTGATTCCTTATTACTTTCAAGAGATCTTTTCTTTCAAGATTTCTAGCTGAGATCCCATCTTCAAGGTCTGAAAGTCTACCTTAAGTTTTGTTCAAAACTTTTGTCATGGAGTTTTTAATTTCCTGGATGTCTGTTTGCATTCCATTTATTTCCTGTATTGTTAACTCAAGGTTTCCATCATTTTCCTATGGGCTTTCATTTTTGTATCTATATCTGCTCTAGATTTTTTGAGCAATTCCTTCATTATGGTTGTCAATTTTTTTTTTTACCTGAGATTATTTCTTATCTGATTTCCTCTATAGCCTAATGGATTTATTTACTTTGGTTGCTATCATTTCAGAAATTTCAGGTAAACACCTTTCATTTTCCTCTGTCTTGTTGTCTCTTGGACTTGTCCTGGGTGGCCTAGAGGTCCAAGTTTGCTTTTCACTGCTGCATCTTGTGATTCTGTATTTCAAAACTGTTAAATTTTGTTTTCTGTGTTGATTCTTTTAAATTTTTGTAATAGGTAGTTATATTACTTGTATCAGCTCTTCGCTAGGAAAAGTCTGTTCTTCACTGAACATTGAACATTGAACCTGTGTGTAGGAGGTTCTTGGTTTGTGTCTTTCCCAAAATTGTACCTTCTCAGTTAATTAAGCGTGAAATGTTTGTATCTGTTTTTCTCAGTCTGCAGTCATTTGGTGTAGGGTTGTGGTGAGGTTATTACCCTAGAGCTTCCCCATATTATTGTAGAAGGACTGATTACAATAGATATGACATACTAGCTATAGTAATATATTTTGCAGTAACAATAGAATCAAGCACAATTTAGGAACTGACAAACTGTGTTAACTATTGATTTTGTACTTCAACCCACAGGAGCAAAATCTACAGTTATATAACAGAACTGATCATAAATTAGGAGCTTATATGCAAAATGTTTCCCCTTGGTAGAGTGATTTGACCTTGTCATGGGGAAATTTAAGAAGGATAGTGCATAAAACAAAGATAACTGGAAAGGAAATAGAAGCAATCTGGAGAACAAAGGATAATCATGTAAACTTTAGGAAACTAGAGAAGAGGGCAGAAGAGAGATAATAAGGGAGTAAACAAGGGATCATCTGAATATGATCTCTAGTTTGAGGGGAAGGGATTAGTTTTCTGTTGCTGGAGTTCTCTGCAGCCAGTTAGAAAAGGGAAAAAGAAAGATAATATAAAAGAAAAGAAGAAAGGAAAAGGAAAAGAAAGATAAAAATAGAAATAAAATTTAAAAAAAGAAATAAAACCACCCACCTGCTTCCATTCCATGTGTCTTTGTCTCTAAGCACAATGCTGGTTCACCTTAGTTACCACCTGTTGTCTTATATTTTTACTGTTGCTTTGGACTTTTGCTAGTTGCACCTGTCCATTGTGTGTACCCTAGCTGAGATCCTACTGTGTGGCTATAGCTCCCTTGGTCACCTGGTCCTGAGATGTAGGGGTCACCTGGATATCTCCTGCCCAACCAGTAGCTAGTTCCATGATCTCTCATTAAATTTCAAGATAATATAATAGGAAATATAACAATGATGAGTCCATTGCATTTATTCAAAACAAGAATTGATTGATTGAAATGCTGCCTTCCTGAATGATGCTCATGATAGTCAGTATAAAGACAAATACACTGCTTAGTGATACTCAGGGTAAGTGGGTATATGGTTAGAGAAAGCATTCTGGCAACAAAGAAAGGCTCAGTGCACACACCAAGGGCAGAGTTGCTGCAGAAAAGGAGCAGGAGTCACTGGGAATTGCAGAGCTAATCAAAGAGAGAGAAAAGTGCCCAGGGAACCGAACTGACCAGCATCCATGGTGCCATAGGAAGACATACAAATCACTTCCCAGAATCTACTCCAGTTATAAAGTGCATTTCTGAAAGTGCAGTGCCAATCAGTATCAGTGGTAGGCAGTGGCAGTAATTTTGCCAGAATGGTTACGTAAGACACAGGAGAGACAATTTTTAACAATTTACAATCCAAAGGCACCAAATCACTCCTGCTAGTGATAAGGAACCAAGGAACAGGAACTGAATTCACAGTTGGATGGAGCAGATGTTGCTCATATAAATTCAGAAGTAAATATACTTTTACATGATACTTCAGAAGTATCTATACTTTTCCTACAGTGCTTTTGCATTTCTGTGTCCTCAGAATGATTAAAAACAGAAGCTAGGTGCAAACTGACTTGGGTTCAACTCCCAGCTTTCTTGCTCTGTAGAGCTCTTTTAGCAAATTCCTTAACTCTTTAAATCTTCAATGTCTTTAACAATAAGATGTAGTTAATATAATTTAGTTATGGGCATAAAGTACAATCAATATAATACATGATGCTAGTGTAGTCTTTGGGGCAAGAAGGCACTTACAAAATAATAAATGCCAATAAATATGGTTATTATGAAACTTTTATATACCTTCACTGGAGCCCTCAGCATATTACTTTTTATTTAATAATTGCCAGGCTAATTTACATTCTCATTAGCTTTTCTTGATTCCATTAAGTGGGCAGTGCCATGTCCAGAGTGCTGCTGGAGTTAAAATTCAGGCAAGTTTTTAAAATACCACTCTTTCACTCAGGTTTCCTTGCCTGGTGGTTTCTTATTTGTCTAGTGCCTAAGCTTTTTACTTTGAACATTTTTGTTCTTTGCTTTACGTGCTTTCAGTGCTATTTTCAATCAGAGCACCTGGGAGCTAAAAACATGGAAACTATCTTCTTACCATCCTCAGACTTCTAGGTGGTTCTGAAATAAGTTGACTAGCAGGAGCTGGGTAGCCCTGCAAATGCATTTCTTCATGTTCCAGTTGTCAGGCTGTGAATGTCCATGGTGTGCATGTGTATTTGTGTAAAGCACTGCTCTCCAGCTGCACTATGAAAGACTGACACTTCACCCTGATGGCTCCACTAATTCTGAGAGGTAAATGGAATCTTTCAGGAGCCATATTCCTTTTCCATTAGCAAAGCAATTTTGGCTCCAAGGATCCCACTCCTGAAATGAGGATGATGATATGAAACATGCAGCCCTAGGATGCAGTGCATGTGCTGAAATGGAGCTCAGTACAGCACTAGGCCAGGAGCAGAGGGTCTGTAGATCCCATTTCCAACCACAGCACCACCACAGTTAATGACATGAGTCAGATTCTGCTGAGCCCTGCATCACATCATGATGGCTGGGGAGATATGGGATCTATGTATTTTGCTCATTTTCTGGTGGATTTAAGGGAAGCAGAACTCTAAAGAAAGGGAGCTCAGAGTACTCAGAGAGGCTGGAAGAAGGTGGTCCCTCACACACATCACCCTCTCATTCTACCTGCACTTAGGTCCCCCCTTCCCTGCCCCTCCGTGGCCACAGCCACACCTTGGTGTCAGTTATGGTTGTCACACTGGTGCTTCTTTGAGGCAGGAGCTGTACAGAGCCCTGCCAGGCTCTGGCTGAGAAAAGCACATTCTGATAAGAAGATTGGACTTGGCCTGCAGAGATAACAGCAAAACTGAAAGGAAGGTCAGAGGGAGGTCAGGAACCTAGACCAGAGGCTGCACCTGGGGGCAGCTGGGAACGCGTAGAACCACTTCAGTCATGCCCCCAAAACCACCAGGCAAATATAGACCTGCTCAGTGCTTTCTACTCTGGCTGTAGCTCAGTCACCCGGGAAGTTTTTAAAGGTATACAAGGACCCAATCAGAGTGTCCATGGTGCTTTGTAAGATCCTCTAGTGATTTCGGTTCCAGCCAGGCTGAGACTCACTGGTCTAAGTGAACAGACATCTGTGCACTGTTCACACAGCTTTGGGGCTGCCCTCCTCACTCTTCCTTCACTCCTCTGGCCACTCCTGTGCTCTACCAATTCAGACATTCCAGAGTTTGTAGCAGCCTGAACCACCTTCTTCTCCAAGGCTATTGTTGAAGCTGCAAACCTGTCTCTTCATCTAGGCAAAGAGAAAAGGTGGCCGAGCCCTGTTCCAGGTGACAAACATTAAGTCATGTTCTAAACGACAGGACCAGCTGCCTCTGACAGCATCTTCTATGAGCTGGAAACCCTTGAGATGTCCCATGTACACACTGCTAATGCTCCTGAGATAGTAAATAGTATGGAAATTCCAAACACGTCCAGACCTCTCCCCTTCTCTCCTTGTGCATGGCCACTGTCATAATCCAGGCCATCATTCAATTTTCACCGAGGCTCCTGCAGTAGTATCTTGCCGGGCCACCTACTCTCAATCTTTTCTCCTGCAATCTATTCACCAGATCAGGGGTCCCCAACCATTGGGCAACTGGCCACTACTGATCAGTTCCCTGTTAGGATCTGAAGTGCACAGCAGGTGAGCTGCAGGTGAAGCTTCCTCTGCGTTTACAGCTGCTCCCCATGATCACATCACCACCCCATCAGCAGTAGCACCAGATTCTCACAAGAGCTCAAGCCCTGCTGTGAACTGCGCATGCCAGAGATTTGGCCCCTTCAGTCATCTCTCAAGGATTGTCTTCCACGAAACTGGTCCCTGGTGGCAAAAAGGTTGGGGACCCTGCTGCTCTATAGTGTAGTTGGGGTCATCCCTGGGAAACCTAGAGGCCTGCTGCATACCCATTGGGGGCTAACACTTCCCTTGGAATAAATGCTAGACTCTTGGCAAAGACTCACAAAGCCCTGTGTGGCCAGCTCTGCTTGCCTGGCCTCATCTCGAGTTTCTCTGTCCCTCGCCCTCCAGGCCAACCCACATGGGGCCCCTTCCAGTTTGAAGCACTGTAATTTTTCTACTTTGTCCGATGAGCTTCTCTGCATAGCCTGGTCACCTGCCTCCCTGTGCTCCTTCGGGCAGTGTTAAAATGCCACAGTCCCACCCATGCAAGTTTCCCTCTTCTCCCAATCTCTGGGGCTACCCATCTCCTCTCCATTTGTTTGCTAAGGCTCTGCCCTGTGTGTTTCCACATTCATTCTTACCATAGTTTGTAAGCATTCATCGTTGAGTTACTGCTGGTACTGTCTGGTTCTCCCACAAGCAGCCAGCACTCTAAGGACAGAGGCCCTATCACTCAGCACCACCACAGTGCCCAGTGTCCAGCACAATGCCTGTCCTCAGCCACTTAGAAACATTTCTTGGATGCACAAAGACATCTGTTTTACAGATTGGAAATAAAGCTAATTAACTTGCCTAGGGACAAAGAGCTCCTAACAACTATTATAGAAATCTCTTTGTGAGTGAAGGTGGGGAGGAATTTTCCCCTAGGATGTGAATAACAATCTCTTTTGTAAAATGATCATGTTTATCCTGAAGGCCTTAAGTGGCTGTACTTGTTCCAGATCTCCTACTCCACACACACAGCCCAAGCCTAAGCGACAACTGCCCATGTGCTAAGTGCATCCAGCTGGTAGCTCGAAGTAGAGAGAATTTGGCAACAATGGAAATTCTCAAATGGTTAAATGTGCCCCGCATAGAGCGTTTCTTTCAAGTGCTGCCTCCTCTGCCCCGTGGGAAGCCCCTGTGTTTCATCAACTCCAATCCATTTGGGCCACCAATGGAATTTCCCTTTGGCCAAGGGGATGAGGTCACTGTGTCGGGACCTGTGATCACTGTGTCACATCTGGGGCAGGACAGTGACTCCTGACAGGTGGGTCCTTGGCCTCTCTTACCTGTGCAGTGCTGCTGCGGCTCCCAGGGCACCTTGACGCCCTCTCTCTGGCAGGCCCGGGCATAGGCCAGAAATGACTCACAGTAACAGTTTCTGTGGGCTGGACACTCACACATGTCTGTCACACAGGACCTAAGGAACCGACAGAGACAAAGGAACATTTGAAAATATGAAATCACATGTAAGCTGCAGGAAGTCCCAGGTGGATGGATGGGAACTCTGACTGGAAAGCTGAAATATGGTATAAAGATTGTGTACACAACTTGAGTGCTAGATGCCTCTGAGCACCATGATACTCAGTTTCCTTCTGCTACAGCAGGACGGGCCACCAGATAGAAACGTTCTGTCATCCTCGCTGTCCATCTGCAGTTATGGAACCCACGGCGTGTGGCTGGTGTGACTGAGGAGCTGAATTCCTACTTCAACTTCACTGTAATTATAAGATGAGAAAAGCCACACACACTGAGTCGTTACCCTGCAGGAAAGGCAGCTCTTTGACTGTGGTCCACATTCAGCTCACCACCACTGTGCGTGCAGCAGTGACAGAAGAATGACAGAGGCCACTGCAGTCTAACCCAAAACAGCAACCTGCTTGATGATAGCACAAACCCCCATGGCTTTCCGAAAATGTGCAGCTAGAATTCACTTTGGCCATGTCTTAGAACCCTACTCTTGTAAGGAACACAGAATCTTTATTCTTTAACATGTGGGGCAACAAATTCCAAAGAAATCAAGCATTTTAAGTACTTAATTATACTGAGTGATGAAGAGGGCCGAATCAAGGTCTCCACAGCTTAAGTATGGAAAGGATAGAGGAAGATATAATTGAACTGAGTTGTGTTTAAATACACAGTGACACGTTTTCAACCATGTTGACTGCAAAGCCACACCTCATTTTGGTATATAATATTAGGGTTTATAAAGAGCTTTCCCATCTGTTTCATCACTGATGTAAAAAAGGCATAGTATGCCCTTTGTCTTACAAACCAAGAAGTCATTTCAAAAATGAATGGGGGACCCAAAGTCACACACATGAGCAGTGAAAGAGCAAGCTATCCTTCCTAACTTTGGCAGCAATGCTGGTTTTATTACACCACACTGCAAGCATCATCCTTATCATCAGACAAATTTACTCCTTACCAATTTTCACTTGACAATTAAGAAAAATCCCTCAAACTTAATAAAATTAAACAACACATTGTTTTCATGCCCTTGTTCAGCAACTTCCTGTCTTCACACAATCAAATTTCAAGGCTGAACACAGAAAAAAGAAATATTCAGTCTTACAAGTAGCACAGCTGATCCTGAAAAGTGATAGTGACATGGCCCTCCAATGTCACCAGGTCAGGATTTTCTCTTGGTGAGAGACAGTGTGCCTAACTGACTATGGAAATGGCCAATACACCTGGGGTAGAAAGCTGCACAGCACCTGCTCCAAGTAAGAATGAAACAGGAGAACCACACACAGGGCCCACAGTCCCACAGTGCACCTGCAAAGATGTCACAGCCTGGCACTCCAGGGTGCAGACTTGGGAAATAAAAACTCACAGAGACAAAAGAAGAGATCTTAAAAATAGAGAGCCTGTTCCATTTCACTGACTGATGAGTGTTATTTGGACAGGACAGAGAATCAATCTCTCACCTCTCTGTAATAATCAAGGCTGTATTACTTACTGTTTTCTCTTTCATTGTGGGAATCCTGTGCAATCATGTTCTAGCAAAGGCCCCAAGGCACTATGCCCAAAGAAGGCCTTATGTTGGGTGGATTCCCTGTTCTTCCAAAGAAAATCTCCCTACAAGGCTTGCTTTTGGGATGACCTCTAAATGTCCACCTATGAACTCTCCTTGTCAACACCATTTCCTGTGCTGTTTCAGTTTTCATTTCAGAATAACCAGCATTCATCAGCTCCATGCTGAAATTTGTTAACAGCAAGTTTGGCTTTCAGGGTGTGACCTCTAACTGCGCTCCCACTCACTTTCCCAGTAGACTTTGGTCCCTGTTCTCTTTCCCAGCTCATGGGGTACAGGGCTGTCTCTTGTGTGCAGGGCTCCTGCTGGCATGACCTGGATAACATGGCATCCAATGGGGCTGCTAAAACCAGGGAGCTGCATGGGGAAGGGCTGGTCTTCCTAGGAGGAAATGAGTTCTCCAGTTTGAAAGAAAGATTGTCTACTATTTTACATACTATGATTATGTAAAATTTCAGAAAGAGTAAATAAATAAAATTTAATTTATTTGGGTAAGAGGGTGGAGAATTTAAGTTTCCCTCAATTTTTCTAGGTCTGTTCTGGCTATCCTATGAAGCTGCTTCTTCAATATAAAACAAATTACAGACAGCTAAATCCAATTCAGTGAGACTCAGAGAAAACATGGTAACCACACATTTAGTAATTGCTGTGTCCACCATGCCTCAGTAGTAATAGGCCTGCACTTTACAACTAAGGAGGACCAGAGTTTCTGTAGGACTTGCAGCCCATGAGAAACAGCATGTGAAACACTGCATATATTTAAAGTCTTGAAAGATGTGTTTTATCACAGTTGTTAAACTTCTAAGACACTGTTTTTCACTGAGCGACTTAACAACTTTTACACCAAACGGTGCCCAGGGTACATGAGAACTCAGGGAGCAGATCCTCTGCTGGCAAAAGAACAAGAGAGACCGAGGCTCCCAAGCTGAGCAGGAGCCTGGCCTCAGCCATTTACCCTCTGTCCCCACAGCTGCATAGGGCACTGACGCAGGAGGCAGACGTTGCCACCACCTTCTCAGTGGAGAGGGAACTGAAGCATTGAGATGCCAAGGACCTGCCCAAGGTCACAGGGCTGGGGAGAGGCAGCTCTGAAGACCCGGGGATGCAGCTCAAGTTCTGCTGGTATCAAACCCCACACTCATAGTAACCACACGCGGAGATTTTTCTAGAGAACACTGTGGCCACGTTGATGAGTGGTCCAAGGAAAGGCGTTTATTCTCTGACAGGGAAACCTTACACCCAAGAAAGTAAGAATGCATGCAGACAAACATTTTACAGGGATTCTAACCATAATGCAATTTGATTTCAAAGAAGAAAGTAACCAAAATTGCCCATAATAGAGACTCCATTAAATAAAATTCCATGCTTGTACAATGAAACACTCTATACATCTTTTGATGATGTCTTAGAAATAATTTCTTAATATGTGGAAAAATGTTCTCGATGGATGGAATGGAAGGAAGTAGGATAATAAAAACTCAATGTTGTATAGTTACAGAAAACAAGAACAACTGAAAAAAGATATACTCAAATATTTATCACAGTCAGCTCTGGGCGGTGGCATTGGGGCTCTTTTTATTTCCTGTTTTCCGCAATGAACACCTTACTATTCTAAAAAGATAAATATATCAGTTTGTTTTGAAAACAACAAAACAGAATAGCATCGAACATACTAATATTTGAATCAGAATTTGGGAACTAGAGTGGGAAAATAAAGGCTCAAGGATGGTAGAATCACACAGCACTGTGCAGGTCCCTGCTAAGAGGTAATTCAGCTGGACTCACGCCCATCTATGATTTGATTCAGTCACCTGTGTTGATCTCACGCTTCTACCTCGCTTGCTGGTCTCTGCTGCTGAGAACCTGACATCAGGGGGATGGAATAGATTTTGGGAGAATTATGCATGCTTTTACTGGATACAAAGGAATTTATTAAGAAAAACATGAAAGTGTTTAAGTTGCTTTTCAAATTGCAGGAAGGGGCAAAACTATTATGATTCAACTGTTCAGTTTCCACATAACTCTCTATGAGGAATATCTAATTTAGGACACATCAGAGTTGAAATATTATGTGTTTATGGGAAATTATTGTCCTTTCTTAAACCCGTATGCACCCAGTATTGCA
>PVJX010042219.1:0-14269 GCA_004027295.1 Dolichotis patagonum
TGGACACTGTGAGCTGTAGCATCAGATGTAACAGCCAGGACAGTGACCCCAATGTCACTCAGCCTGCCAATAGTCAGACGAAGCAGCTGAGCTTGCAAGTATCCAGAGGCTCTGTTCACAAAAAAGTAACCAAGGGGCATTCTCCAGTGCCCAAATATACCCACTCCCATGAACACAACAGTTTCTGTGGCAAGTGGTGCTTCATCTGTTTGCTCTATCTTTTGGTTGCATCCTTTATACAGAATTCCATGTGAAATTGTAATGGAAATCCTAACTTGATATAGTTACAAATTTTTCTTATTGTGATTTCAGTAGCAACCATGTAGTGTAGAAAAAGGCATAAAACATTCATTGAACATTTATTTACTAGAGTGTCTCAATAGGTGATGTTCTAGTCAAGGCACAGAGTTTAAAAAACAAAACACCAGTTATGAACTTCATGTTGTTTATGTATAATTCCAAGTATCTGGAAACATTCAGATCATGTTCTTGATGATGGTACCAAAGGATCTGACATTGAGTGACTGTATTTCCACAATTTATGTATAGCTGGTGTTTAAAACCCTTGTAAGAAAGTCTATGAATATAGCTCAGTGGCATAAGTGCCTACCTAAAGTGCAAGGGCCTGAGTTCGATTCTTGATTTAAAAAAAACTTTTTAAGAATACTTTCTTCTGAGATTGCCTTTCTGAAAGCCACACTGACCATGAGGGGCCCAGGAAAAGAAAAGCCAGCCCACTGCTCCCATGAGTCAGCAGAGGCCATGATGTGTCTGGGAAGAGCACATCAAAAGCTGGTTTGATCATCCCATAAACTGTGCAAACCAGGCAGGGGCCAGGAAGAGAGACTCCAGATTGCCTTTTCTGTGAGCTGACTGCTCTGTGGGCTGAGAATTAAGACTCCACTTTTCCTCAAGGAACCAGCTGATTCGGAGGATGGGCTGAGTTGACAGCAACAAGGTATAAAAACAACTAAATGTTTGTATTGTTTGATTGACTTTGCAGCACTAAGGCCTGTAGTCTAAGCATCTATTAGGAGGATGGCAGTGTGCAATATAGCAAATATGGGGAATTTCTTCTGTCTTGTTTTTGAAATCCAATGTTATTCTCACTGATTTGTTTTGTTCTAATTTATTGTTTTGTTTTATTAAATGCTCTGTTCTGATTGGTTTTATTCTGTTTTGTTTTATGTGCTTTTACTGTGTCTCAGGAAATGGACAGCTATTGTGAAAGTAAGATATATTATGAAACCCATTGGAAGTAAGATAAGAAAGTAAGATATATTATGGAACCTAGTGTCCTGTTTTGAAGTTATGTAACACTTTCACTGTTTTGTTTTGATTGGCTTTATTCTGTTTTGTATCATTGGGTTTTATTCTCCTTACAATAAAAAAGAACGCTTTCTTCTTCACTCCTATCATATACAAACTTATAGTCAAATGAAATGACATTAAATATTCTTATACATGAAAAATAAAACTTCTTAAAATGTCATGCCATAAAAGTGTAATTTTAATATGATTCCAACAAAAGTCAATAGATTTAATTATTTTCTGGAGGTAGTTTATTTATATGCTCCATGTGCTAATCTGTTTTTTGTTACTATATCTTTGTGTCTTAGATTGGACAATTTATCATAAATAAAGGTTGATTTAGCCTGGGGTTCTGGAGGTCCAAGGTTAAGAGACTCCATCTGGTGAGCAGATCACCATCTTCCTGGTGGGGGTACTGTGCAGAGTCCTGAAGCAGAGTTGAGAGTTGACAAACACTGTCAAAGTGGCTTTCCTAAGGGTTCCATTTGACAGATGACTCAGCCATGAATCTATGACCGAATTACTCCATTGATGACCTAATCACCTCTTAAAGACACCTGCACTACTAAATATTTAATATTTCCAAAGGGAATTAAATTTCAATATGAGTTTTGATGTGGATGTTGAAGCCATAGCAGATTGTATAAGAAAATGGAATAGCAAATGTAGTTAGTAAGACTGAAACATTAAGTCAATGTAGTCCAGCTAGCCTTAATATATTGTATTGTAAACTCTTCATAATGCAAAGATTATCGTGATGTTGGTGTACCATCAGATAAACTAAAGTTTGAAAAAAAGTAGGTCCAGGCATGTTGGCACATTCCTATAATACCAGCACCCAAGAGGCTGAGGCAGGAAGATCACTTTGAGTTTAAGGGTGTCTTGTGCTACATAGTAAGTCTAAAGTCAGCCTGAACTTTATATCAAGGCCTTGTCTTAAAAAATAAAAACCAAAAATCCTCAAAATTGACCTATTTACAAATATAAATGAATGCATAAATATAAATAGTCTACTATATACTTTATTGCACTGTATTTAAGTCAGTGGCTAAAACCACAAATGAGAGAGCAAAGATTTTGTTTTAAACTCCAGAAATGGATACAAAGTAGGAAAAATTAAAACTTGATTTGTACTAGCATTATATATAACTGGATAAAAATCAAAGTACTGAGAGACTAGATATGAAAAATAAAATCACAAAATCTTCAGAAAAAAGCATTGAGGGAAAGGTTTTCCTAACTATGACTTAAAGTACAGAATTATAAAATACATGAGCTATGAAATTATTCTTTTTTATTTTAAAAAGGATAAAACAGAATAAAACCAATCAAAACAAACCAGTGTAAGAGACACATGGCTTCAAAACGTTACAAAATCAACAATAGTTACCATAATATCTTTTGATGTCTTCAAAATAGCTTCAGATAACCTCAGACATTGTAAAAATCAAACAGAACAGAATAGAATTGAAAGAATAAAAACAAAACAATGAATGCAATAAAGAACTTCAAAACAAGCCAATAGCAAATCCAGAATTACTACCATAATATACCTTGCAATCTTGAAATAATTGAAATAATTGGGGGGTTGGGAAGGGTAGGTACTTCTTGTATTGCCAGCCCATGTGCCCAAAGGGGCTGAGATCTGGCTTTTTGTAGCCCAGGAATGGCAAGTGCATGGTGCTGGTTTCCAGACTGGGCTTGTTTGCTGGTATGCCTTTGTTCTGTCTGCCCCTAGTCTGTGAATGATGCTGACTCATGGCGAGAGGCTTGGTTCTAGCTGTTCCCAGTCTGGTGGTGGCCTGCACATTGTCTTTTTTGTGTGTGTATTTTGTTTTGTTTTGTTTTTTGAGACTGGATCTTGCCATGTAGATCAGGCCAAGCTTGAATGCATATAGCCCAGGCAGGATTTGAAAACATGGTGAATCTCCTGCGTCAGCCTCCCAAGTGCTGGGAATACTGGTTGTGCATCACCATGCAGATTGAAAATTAAGTTTTGCATAGCACAAATAGTAAGCACAAATAGTAAGACCAATGTCCAAAGGCACTGGGGAACATTTTTACCTGTTACACATAAATGGCAAATGTTCTCAAGGTATCCACAATTCTCCCAAAAATAGAGAAACCAGGGTCTAGGAAAAGGCCTCCTAGACCAAAGTTCGTTAGACTTCTTACATATCTCGTTGAAAACTAGGTGTATTATAAATGGAGTGGATGGCCATCCTTAGACCCTGGGCAAAAATCTTCAGGGACTGACTGAAGATGTGTTTAATGTAGTCATATGCCACATTGAGAATTCTGGGTAATGTCGTCTGGAGGGGAGGCATCATCAAGGTTTTGGGAACTGTAATCCCATGGGGGCAAATTGAGACTTCAGGATGTTGTGTTCCATTTGGGGGAACTAAAAACACACCAAGGATTTTCGGTACCGTAGTCCTGGGGCATGTCTCACTTAGGAATCTGGGTATATTAGTGAGGGAGCATGTCCAGGATTTACGAGTACCTTCCTCTTTGAAGGTGTAAATTGAGGATTTTGTGCACTTCAATCCTGTGGTCTGTGTAAGATTCTGGATATCATATTTCTTGGGATAGTCACACTGAGACTTCTGGATTATAAAGATTACACTGAAAATTTTGGGTGGCAGAGTCCTTGGAAATCATTCTGGATATCAGTCCTTGCAGAAGACTCTGGTCCTGTAGTTGGGGAAGGGCTTCTGGGTACTACAGTGCTTTGTGTGGAATCTTCTGGTTATTCTGTAAGGTGAGGGGCATGGACAATTAAGGCTCCCAGGTATATGCATGCAGAGGTTTTTGGGTACCTTGGTCCTTGTAATAGGGAGCCCAGGAAACTTTCTGGTACCATAGTCATGGGGGAAGCTCCTGGGCCATGCCCATCTTCTTCTTGAACCCTGCTGTGACCATGCCCCACCCCTCCCATGACATTCCCAGTTGTCTACCACTGAGTTGTCATGGCCACATCTCTCCTCATTCCTTAAACAGGCCCTGCCCCACCCTGTGCCCTTGGTGTTGCAACCAATCCCTGTTCTCCTGGGCTAGGCCCCTCCTCCTCCTGAACCTAGGCCATGCCCTGACTTTGCCCTTCTCCTGATCCAGCTCCAGGCTGCCCCAGCTGAGGTGCCTTGGCCACACCTCTCCTCATTCTGTAAAAAGGCTCCTCCCCCTCCAGGGACACTATGGGGTGTGCTGCTTTTTCACCTGACCTTTTCCTCTCTCGACCTTTCCTTCTCCCACCCTATCTGTGCTGCAGTCTGTCTTGCTGCATGTCTGGCAGAGGAGTCAACACTCAGCAGTAGTTTCTGTCTCTCCTCAGCTGGGGAGAAGCCTTCTTCCAAGACCTTAGCCCTTGTCTAGGACTTATTCTCTGGGTAGGCTGGGATGCCCAGCCACCTCAGCATTCCTAGGCCTCACCTTCCCACCAAACCTTCCCAGGGGCCACCAACCCTGTGTTGCATCAACATCATGCTTTACCAACTCCAGGCCTTATCTTCCCAACAAGCCCGGCCCAGACCTTACTGGCCCCAGGCCTCCCCTTCTCACCAAACATACTCCAGGCTTCAGGAACTCCAGCCCTGGCTTTCACAACAAATTCACCTCCCATCCACCACCCTCAGGCCTTTCCTTTCCACCAAATCCCACCCTAGGCATCCCCCAGACCTTAGCAGTGGGAGTGTGAGGTCCAGCAGGCAAAGAGGGGTGTGGGTGTGTGCAGAGGGGCCAGGAGGGACAGGGAAGCTGCTGGAGAGAGGGCACCCCACAGTCAGGTGGGTAAATGGTAGAGATAGAGCTGGTGTTGGATGTTGATTGGGTTCAGTTTTATATTAATCTCAACATTATAAATAAGTGTTCATGTTGGCGTTTGTAGTATTGCTCTGTATATCATTGTGTTTATTGGTTACAAGTATGTTAGCTCTGTTGGGAAATCAATGGTGTTGTAAATAAGATAATGCAGTTCTCAGGGCCACTTTACTTTCACTACCTACCCTGCCTGGGAGAAAACTTGTAATTCATAAATTGCAGATTCAGGCTACTTCTGTATGTTCCTCTGTTTTAACACAGAACATCAATTAACTATTTGGTAATTTGTCAACTCATTCGTCTGAGTTTTTACAACAGATATTATATAACACCACTCAGATATAGTTTCCTCTAAAAAATAGTAGTTTAAAATGAAATGTAATTCTATACAGTTGCTAATATTTTGGGAAATATTGTTAGAAACATGCAGGTAGTACATTATCTTGAAAACTGTGTCATGGAATTTATTTTTCATACTCTAATCCTTTATTTATAATATCTCTTTACATAGAATGCCTCAAAACTGTATTTTCCTCAGTGTAAATTGCTGTTAAAACATAGTTTCAGTTTTTTAATATTATGAGGCCTTTTCTGTTAAACTGTTTTTGTTTTCATTTGTTTTTTGAGACAGTGTCAATTTGTAGTTCAGGCTGGCCTTGAATTCACTATGTAGCCCAGACCTGTAACTTAGAGTGATCTTTTTGCCTCAGTCTCCCAAGTGTTGGGATTACAGGCATGTACCACAACTCTTGGCTTAAACCTCTTGTTTACCAGTGACCCCAGGTTTGATGTCAAACCTTCAATGCCAGTCAGTGAAGACTGTGTCACTGTGGAGTAAAATGGCCTTGCTGTTCAGCTGTTATGGACCTAAGATTGTTAGACCTTTGAACGTCTCATCTTTTTAGGTTGTCAGAAAGTATTTCACAAAAATTAGGGGCACTGGAATTACCTGAATTAAGAATGATTTCATCTTTTACTTGTTTTTATACTCACTTAAATTCAAGGATCCCATGTAAAGTGTGTGCCTACCCTGTCTGAAAATCCCACTTTTCCCCAGCGAGGTCAGAGATGAGGGAGCAAGGAAAAACTTTGATTAAGATGTGGGGTTGGGAGAGTGAAGAATTTTCAGTGTAGACATCAGCCTTTTGCGAATATTACAAATGGGAAGTACAAAGTGGAAAACATATATTACAGTTAAAGCATTTATACTACCATCAAAATATTTGCTCTATAAATTGTTAACCTTTATAGGTATGATGGCTGCTAAAAATAGTCCTTACACTAAAGGAAAATTTATGCTGTTTCTGGTTTCATAAATGCAGCTGAAATGTTAGTTCACAAATCAATGCTGTCAGTAGAGTCAAGCAGAAAAACTTTCACACACTTTGTGTTATAAATTATGTAGTGCAATCAAACATTGTCATACAGAATTTTATATTTTTGCTTGTGCAAAGGTTATGTATTCTGGGTTTTTCTTTAAAGAAAACATTTTAAATCCCACAAACCAATATTTTCTATCAATCATGAATGGACCAAGATTGTCTCTGTAAAGTCTGAAATTTCTTTACATTATTTACTTAACAGCAGAGAAACTGGATTGCTTTTCTATATAAGGTTGCTTCCACCTGAAATGCTGTTACAAGTACTTAAGGGGAATTTACTTGTACATGATATTTTTAGAGTTAATAATGCATTAGCATTTTTATAAACTCTTAGAACATGTATTTGCCCTGTAAAGTGTACATTTTCATATCAATCATCTCTTAACCTATAAATATTGTTGTATAATTGTCTTTGATTAGAAATGTTTGTACTGAGCTTATAGTAGTTTTCTGCCATCTGGGTCAGTAATTTCTTCAGTGCCATTTATTTAGCAAACTTTTTAAGCTATGCAACTAGCCAAATTTTGTATAATACAATAGAATATAGTCCTCACACTTAACTTTTACATGGAACTCAGTCTAGCAAAATCAGAGGGAAAGTTCTAAGAAGATTTAACAGAAAAAGTCGACATTTCAGGCTAAAAGGATGACTCTACTAAAGATAAATAATGTCTACTATCTCAATTCTCATTTTTTTTGTGTTGAACTATCATTCCTGCTCATTGGGAGCTGCTGAGCTGGTGATGGTTGACACCTGTGGAGCCAAAAGCACAGAGCACAGAGGAACACCCTGAGGGCATGGAGTACTGGAGGTGAACAGGTTTTCCAGCCTGAGAACACTGGGGGTTCTTAAGAAGTGAGCTGGTTAAGTAAAGGGGCATGGTGTGACAAGTGCATAAATAAATGCATTGAGGTGGTCGAGCTGTCTCTTCTTCCCATCTGGAAGAAGGGCTCCACCTGACCGCAGCTTTCTGTCTTGATCTTTGTTTTTTTCATCCTCTCATCATTATTCCCTGGGAACTTACAGCACTCTCAGGGATGTGACAGTATTCAAATAAAAGTGGGAAGCTAAATTTCAGTTTCAGGTAACTTTTGTATAAATAGAAAATCAGTTATTGTAAAGTCCTTTGCAGACAAAGTAGGAAATGCCCTGCATGCTGTTTAAGTGAAATGAATTTAATACTTGTTTTTTAAATACTTCATTTTAACAAAACATTTTAGAACACTAGAAATTAGTTTGACAAATCTAAAGCCTTTAATAAAGTTTTAAATTTTAAGAACAGATCACTATTTTAAACTGTATTCTTTTAAACAGATTTTGACATTATTTTTGCTATTACAATTTAAACTATTTTTAGAACAAACTGTCTCTAGACATGTTTTAAAGTTACATATGTTAGCATATAAGATAAATTTATAATAAATATAATTAAGTTATAAAATCATGCCATCAATGATAGGTCATCAAAATTTTAAAATTATGTTATTAACTCATGTTTTTGTCTCAAACTGTCATATATTGATGTAAGTACCATATATCTAACAAAGAACACACACATAACATATTTGAGGTTAGAAAACCCCAAAATATTGCTTTTGAAACTGATAAGGAGTTTTAGTAAAAACAAAGTGACTTAAAAAATGATTTTTAAGTACTTAATTTAAGCAAAGACTAGGCAGACAAAAAATAGCAATTCATTTATTATATAGAAGAAAGCAAGACTTTTAATATCTCTTAAAACTATTAGCATTAGGCAGTATAAGCAAACCCATTAACAGACCAGGTAACTTATGGCAATTAACTTTTCTTTTTTATACTAAGAATGGAACTCAGGACCTTGTAGTTACTAGGCAGGCACTTGTGCCAGTAAACTATGTCGTTGGCCCCTTAACTCTTTGTAACAATAGTTTTAAAAATTTTAAAAAACCATTAGTAGAATATTAAATAAATCATGCTTATATAAATAATTTGTTTTAAAATGACATATTGATACGACCCTCAATTGCTTTGAGACTTATTTTTAAGCTCTTTTAACTAGTTGATCTGTAGCTTGATAAAAGTCTATTTTTAGATATTTGATCTTATATTAGTGATATATGCATAGAAGACCTATATATAAACAATATACAAAGTATATTTAATATTTAAATATGTATAAAATAGTTATACATTTTAATCAAGGAATATATAAATTTATATTTAGCATGTCTTTAGTATTTTAATTTAATTGTAAATAACTTAGAGATTTTATTTAATTTTTAACAGCTTATTTTTATTTTTATTTTGAAGAGCATAAAACCAAATGAGAAAAAACAAAATAGGGTCAGTCAAAACAAAAGGATAGACACAGTACATGACTTAAAACCAAAATGCAATGTGATCTACAATGGTTACCATGATGTCTCTTGTTATCCTCAATAGACTTGCCCATATAATCAGGCACAATAAAATTGAACATAGCAGTACAGAACAAAATCAATAAAAGCAAAACATTGGAAACATTATAGAACTTCAAAAGAAGGTAATAGTCAAACCAGAATGGGTACTATAGTGAATCTTATTGTCTTCAGAGTATACCCTCAGACTTGATACTATCAAACAACATATTTGAATAAAATCAGTCAAGACAAGACACTGAAAGCAATACAAGGCTTCAGATTAAGTGAATAGGAAATTAAAAATGATTACCATAGTATATCTTGCTGTCTTTGGAATAGCTGTCCATGCCATCAAAAATAGTACAAGTAGACAAACTGGAACAGAGTACAACCAAACTAAACAGGGCAATGAAAATAATATGGGTTTCAAATCATGACAAGAGATGAACAATGTCCTCTGCTTTCTATTTTTAGACAATTCCTCCACTTTCACTGGGTGATTTTACATTTTGGATCCTACTAACTCCTTTAGTTTTTAGATTAGGGAGGCAAACTGCTATTTACCTAAGTGGTTCTGAATCTTTTTACCCCTGAGCTTGATCCATTGATCAAGGATCAATGATCCTGGATCAGGATCCATTGATTCTGAGTTGTATCCATTTCCTACAAGAGCCTCAAGGTTTTCCTTCCTTATAGCTGAGTAGTTATCCATTGTATAAAAGTGTTATATTTTTCCAACCAATCTGCAGCTGAAGGGTGAGCTACTGCCATTTTTTTCTGGTTCCCTGTCACATAGAGCATTATTTTCTCATCTTTGACTTTCAGTCCATAAACCCTATTTCAGGTTAATTATATTTCTTATATAGAGCATCTTGATGGACCCTATCTCCTGATCCACTCTGCTTGTGTTTCTTTTTATTAGTGTATCAAGACCATCCATGTTAGTGGATGCCTCATCTCTGCCATGCTATTTTTCTGTCATTGTTTGTCTATTTTTCCTCTTCATTCCAATGTCTGCCCCATTCACTGAGCCCCCTCTGCCACTGTTCCTGAAGCCATGGTCTTTTTTCTCTCTCTCTAGAACATCCTTCAGTATTTTTTGTAGGGTTGAATTGGTGGTAATGAATTTTCCCAGTTCTTTGTCATGGAAGCATCTTGCTTCTCCATTAAAAAGATAGTTTTGCAGGGTACATCAGTATGGGTTGGAGGTTATTTTCTTTCAGGGCTTGGAATACTTCACTCCAATCTCTTCTTGATTTGATGATTTGTGTTGAGAAGTCTGTCGTGATTCTGGTGGGTTTTCCTTTACAGGTGATCTGTTTCTTTTCTCTGACAGCTTTTAATATTCTGTTCCTGTGTTGAATTTCTGGGATCTTGATTATTATATATCTGGGTGTAGACCTATTTTGGTTATAGCTGGCTGGAGTTCTGTATACCTCATATATCTGAATATCATTTCCTTTTCTTATGCTTGGGTAGTTTTCTTTAATTATTTATATAAATAGCCTTTGTATTTCATTTGTGTTTACCCTTGCTTCTTCACTCACATTTTTTATTCTTAAGTTGTAGATCCTCTTGTTATCTTCTAGCCTTTGCATTGTTATTTCCTGGTTCCTTGTAATCTTTTCCTTGTTTTTTAAAAAGAGAATAAAATGAAAGAGGGCAGAACAAAGCAGATCAGAACAGAACATCATAAGCAACACAGCACTTTACAATAAGACAACCGGACATTAACAGTAGCTATCAAAATATCTCTTTCTCTGCTATAGTTGAGCATAGTTTCAAATACAATAATATCAAACATATCAAAATAGCATAAAACCATTCAAAAGAGTGAAAGAATTATGGGACATTCTGAACCAAATAACAGATAATGATCAATGGCTACTATAATATCTCATTTTCAATAAAAAACTTGTTTATACTACCACATATATTAAAATCCCAGTAAGACGCAACATGATAGAACTGATGGTAATAGCAGAGTAGAAGCATGGTAGGACTTCTAAGCAAGATGATATTAAATCAGCAATGGCTGCCATAATGTTTTGTTTTCTTCAAAACAGCTGTTCATACCTTCATGCATAATAAAGTCAAACAAAACAGAATAAAACCATTCCAACTGATGAATGAAAACATTGAAAGCCTTCAAAGCAATGAAATGGGGAACCATGATTACCATAAAATCTTATATACTCTAACCAATTCTCATACTAGGGAGACTGTAAGGTATTTACACATTTGAGTTTGGTTTATTTCACTTATGAGTATGGTCTCAAGTTGTGTCCATTTATTTATAAATATCTCAATGTGATCATTCTTTATAGCTGAGTAGTACTCCATTGTATAAAAATGCCATGACTTTTTTTATCCATTCCTCAGTTGATGGGCACTTAGGTTGTTTCCAAGATCTGACTATTACAAATTGTGCTGCTCTAAACATGGGTGCACATATATCACTGTGGTGTGATGTTTTCAGTTCTTCTGGGAATATGCTTAGAAGTGGAATTGCTGGGTCAAATGGGACTTCCATACCCAGCTTTTTGAGGAATCTCCAAACTGACCTCCACAGTGGTTGCACCAGTCTACACTCCCACCAACAGTGTAGAAGAGTTCCTTTTTCCCCACAGCCTCTCCAGCATTTGTTGTTGGTAGTTTTTTTATCCTGGCCATTCTTTCTGGGGTGAGATGGAATCTCACTGTGGTTTTAATTTGCATTTCTCTAATGACTAATGATGATGAACATTTTTTCATGTATTTATTTGTCATTCATATTTCTTCATCTGAGAACTGTGTATTTATTTCAGATGCCCATTTTTGGATTGGGTCTTTGAATTTTGAGGATTTGATTATTTTTCATTCTTTATAAGTTCTAGACAGAAGTCCTTTGTCTGAGGGACAGTCCATTAAGATTTTTTCCCAATTTGTGGGTTTTCTTTTCACTCTGCTGGAAATCTCTTTCAACATGCAGAAACTCTTTAATAAGATATGGTCCCAGTTATTGATTCTGGGAAGTATTTCCTGTGCAATTTGATTCTTGTTAATGAATTCTCTACCTACCCCTATATCTTTGAGATTTTTACCTACTTTGTATTCCAACATATTTAGTGTTTCTGTTTAAATATTTAGATCTTTGATCCATTTAGATTTTAGTTTAGTACATGGTGATAGGCATGGGTCTAGTTTTAGTCTTCTGCATATGGATAGCCAATTTTTCCAGCACCATTTGTTAAAGAGACTGTCATTCTTCCAGCGAGCATGTTTGACCCCTTTATCAAAGATGAGGTGGTTGAGTGAGTTTGTGGTTGTGGTTGTATCTTCCAATCTATTCCATTGATCTTCAGGTCTGTTTTTATTCCAGTACCATGTTGACTTTATTACAGTAGCTTTGTAGTATAATTTCAAGTCAGGGATTGTAATTCCTCCTGCCTTGCCTTTGTTGCTTAGAATT
The DNA here is from genome assembly GCA_004027295.1 of Dolichotis patagonum. NCBI lineage: Eukaryota > Metazoa > Chordata > Mammalia > Rodentia > Caviidae > Dolichotis > Dolichotis patagonum. The sequence continues at coordinate 12,340 of PVJX010042219.1, forward strand.
GCCTTTGTTGCTTAGAATTGCCTTTGTTATTCTAGGTTTCTTCTGGTTCCAGATGAATTTTAGGAGTGATTTCTCTAGATCTATGAGGTGTGTTAGTGGTATTTTGATTGGGATTGCATTGAATCTGTATAGTAATTTTGGGAGAATGGCCATTTTCACAATGTTTGTTCTTCCTATCCATGAACAAGGGATGTCTTTCCATTTTCTGAGGTCCTCTTCAATTTCCTTTTTCAGGGCATTATAATTTTCCTTGTATAGCTCTTTTACTTCTTTCATGAGATTAATTCCTAAGTATTTCATTTTTTTGGATTATAGTGTGAAGAGTGTGGCTTCTCTTATTTCTCTCTCAGTATTTTTGTTGTTAGTGTATAGGAATGCTATTGATTTTTTGAGTATTGACTTTGTATCCAGCTACATTGCTGAATTTATTTATTATATCTAGGAGTTTTTCAATGGAGTTTTGGAGTCTTCTGTGTAAAGTATCATGCCATCTGCAAATAATGATAATTTAACTTCCTCTTTTCCTATCTTTACTCCTTTTATTTCTCTCTCTTGTCTAATTGCTCTGGCTAGTATTTCCAGTACTATGTTGAATAGGAGCAGTGATAGGACATCCTTGTCTTGTGCCTGATTTTAAGGTAAAGGCTTTCAGTTTTTGGCCATTTAATATGATGCTGGCTGTTGGTTTGTCATAGATGGTCTTTATCATATTGAGGTAAGGACTATCTATTCCGATTCTCTGTAAGGTTCTTATCATGAATGAGTGTTGGACTTTAGCTTTTTCTGCATCTATAGAGATGATCATGTGGTTCTTCCTTTTGGTTCTATTGATATGGTGGATTACATTTATTGATTTGCATATGTTGAACCATCCCTACATTCCTGGGATGAATCCCACTTGGTCATGGTGTATAATCTTCTTGATGATTTGCTGCATCTTGTTTGCTAATATTTTATTGAGAATTTTTGCATCTATGTTCATTAAGGAGATTGGCCTATAGTTCTCTTTTTTAGTTGGGGCTTTCTCAGGTTTTGGTACTAGAGTAGTATTTGCTTCCAGGAATGACTTAGGAAGAATTGCTTCCCTTTCAATTTCATTGAAGAGTTTGAGGAATGTTGGAATTAAGTCTTCTTTGTATTTCTTGTAGAATTCTGCAGTGAATCCATCTGGGCCTTGGGTCTTCTTTGTTGGCAAGGACTTACTTACATTTTCAATCTCATTAACAGAAATTGGGTTATTCAGCAGTTTTGCATCTTCCTGATCCAGCTTTGGTAGTTCATATGTATCTAGAAATCTGTCTATTTCTTCTGTGTCATCAAACCTATGAGAGTAGAGGTTTTCAAAGTAGGTGTGATGATCTTCTGTATTTCCGCTAAGTCTGTAGTAATTTCACCTTTTTCATTCCTTATTGCATGAATTTGAGTTTTTTTCTTTCCTTTTTAAAATAAGGTTGGCTAAGAGCTTATCAATTTTATTTATTCTTTCAAAGAACCAACTCTTTTGAGAGGAGACAAGATGGTGGACTGGTAGGTAGCAGGAGAGAGACCCTCTCTGAGAGACAGCTCAAATGCCAGAATAAAACACCCTGGAGAGACCCAAACAGAGAGAGATAGACTCTCACAACCCAGAAAGGAACTAAAGTGCAAAAACCCGCTCGAATGTGAGGTCCTGGGGCTACTATTAGTGAAGATAAGATCAGCAAGCGCAGCACCCTCCTCAGGACGCCTGAATTCCACCCAACCTGAACAAGCGATCCGCGCCGAAGCGACTGGCTTGAGCCGCCAGAGTGCGGAGCTGAACAGTCCTGCATGCAGCTTGACAGGACCGGCTCTGCACACGACCCACCCAGAGGCACTGTGAATTCCCACCACAGCCACGCTGAAGTTGGAGGTCGGGCAGTCCAGCAGGTCTCGGGGACACGGTGAGTGA
>PVJX010042220.1:0-14285 GCA_004027295.1 Dolichotis patagonum
TTTGCTGCCCTCAGTCTCTTTTGTATTTACCTCTCCTGGATCAATGTTCTCAGGGTTCGGGGCTGGGGGTTGGGGGCTTTTTCTTATTTCTCCCTTTCGTCATGTTTTTGGTTCCTTCCATACAAGTGTACAGTGTAATTCCCAGACCTTTTTCTTGTTGGTTAAGGCTCCTCTAGAGGGTGTAGGCTAGGAGCTTTTGCCCTCTTCAGTAGGCTATCAGAGATTAAAGTTCATGCACGGGCAGTGTGCGCTGGGTCCTCCCTTCTGGGCCAGTCAACCTTTGCAGTCCTTCACCGCATCAGTGTGTGCCAATCTCAGGGAATTAATTTGTAGTGACTCACTTGTTCCCGGCCAGGGGCACAGCCTAGTCTGAGCAGATTCCACCAATCTGCTCGGCAAGGGGAGCAACCAACTGAAGCCACTTCCTTATGGAATTAGGGCTCTCCTGCCCAAATCCAACATGTTGTCCAGTCAGTTTCCCCTTTCCCATGGGAGGGTCTTATTCCCATCACTCACCACGTGTTGATGCTGGTCCCCGAAAACTGCTGGGCTTCCTGACCTCTGACTTCAGCGCAGCTGCTGTGCAAATTCACAAATTCACGGTGCCTCTGGATGGGTTGCGTGCAGGGCTGGTCCGGGCAAGCCGCACGCAGGGCTGTTCAGCTCCGCTCTCTGGCGGCTCAAGCCAGTAGCTTCGGCATGGATCGCTTGGTGAGGTCTCCGGCAGGGATTCAGGTGGCTCGAGGAGGGCGCTGTGCTCGCTGATGTTAGCTTCTCTAATGGTAGCCCCACCACCTCATATTCAAGTAGTTTTTTGCACTTTAGTTTCTTTGTTGGTTGTGAGAGTCCATCTCTCTCTGTTTGGGTCTCCAGAGTGTTTTATTCTGGCATTTGAGCTGTCTCTCTCAGAGAGGGTCCCTCTCCTGCTACCTACTGGTCTGCCATCTTTGGACTTTCCAAAAGGTCTATATCTCATATTTCTTAAACATTTATTTTTCCACCAGCTTTACTACTGTAACAGTATTTTCATGTTTACTAAAAATTTATAATTTTATACAAATCAATTAAAATTGAGTGAATGAATTGTGAAAGAAAGGAACTAATACTAACTCTTTCTCATTGTGCTTTAAGAATATTATATTTAAGAATATTATATTCTCCTTCATCTGATTCTTGGCGACTGTGACTCCATGTTTCTAGTTAAACTCACTTCCGAAACTTTTCTTTTTACTGTAGAAATTGAATGAGTACATGCTTGAAGCCAACCAGGTAGCAAAAGATTTAGTAGTAATTTCAATAAAGGAAATATTTCTTGAGTTAGAACGTCAAAATGTCTTCCTGAAAGCAGTAGTGTTTTTTTTTTGTTTGTTTGCTTTTTGTTTTAAGCCGAAATGGTCAACAATGCGCAAAGAACAGTATTATAGATTTGGCTGTGTAGTAAATACTCTGCTTAAATAAAATCTGAGCATTGCCAACTGTTTATGACTTTTCCCCAACTCGGAAGCATTTAGCTTTGCAATGTAGAGGCATGGTCTCTTCATCCCATATACTTAGCCAACTTTCAACTATGTGACCTTGGATGCAGTGCTCATTTCTTCTGTGAAATGGAGTTCTGCAAATCTAGGTAATATTATTACTCTTGGCTCTACTTGGGATAATTAGTAAGTGAGATAACTGGAGGTTACCTTATGTAAAGAAGGGGTGAATTGGTATCAGCAACGTAAAAGGCTTTTTTTGCCATGGATAACTAGTGAAATTAAATAAAAGAAAATTGGTCCTGGCTCCATTTGTGCCCAGAATATTAACTTAGGGTGGTGTACAGAGCACTGGGGAGTCAGGCTGCCTGGCTAGAGGTGCACAGCTGTCTGTCGGCCGTAGCATTGGCAAGTTTGCCCCATCCCTGCAGAATTTTGGAACCTACAGTGCCATAGGGAGTGAGGAAGCAAATTGCAACATGTTCTTGTCACTTCATACATTTCCTTGCACTGTGTAAGTACTTAATATGTGTTAATAATTGAAATTATCATCAATATTATTTTATTAATACATGTTTTTTGAAAGAGAGATACAATTTGAGGGCAATTAGCATGGTCTTATTAATTAATAATTAATTAGGAAATTAGTTGAAAAATATCTATTCTGCCAGGTCCCTTACAATTAAGGAAAGTTTTCTAATGTTTAATGAATGTGAACATCTGTTATTCTGAGCATCCCCCATCGTTGGTGGTCATAAAATAAAGGGTATAAGCTTCAGTCTAAATGTAGAACCTTTGTGTTATATGCATATTACATGTCCCACAGAGTATAGGCCATGAAAATATAGGCTTATTTACTTTTAGTAATAATTTTTCTCTTAGAATGAGAGTAAGCATTAAAAATAAAGAGGAGCCAATGGAGCTACACCCTAAAATTTAAATTTTTAATTAAACTTTTTATTTGATAATCTGATATAATTATAAAATTACATATGGTTGTAAGAAATAATAGAGCAAGATCTTGTGTGCTCTTCACCTCCTTTCTTCTAATGATCACATCTTGCAGAGCGGCAGTAGGATCACAGCCGGGATATTGATACTGATACAATCAACATACCAACATCACACAAGTGTTCCCTGTTAAAATTCTGGGTTTTGATGCTTAAGTAACCTCAAAGGGACCAACTTAATAGTAAGATCAAATCAAAGAACTAGGCCAAAAATTTATCAAGAGAACATAGATCAATGCTTTCTGCATGGTAATTGTGGTAAGTCAATCAAGCAGCAACCATGATTAGACAAGGAAAGACTACTTCTAACATCCCTTTAATGTTATGTAAGAAAACCAAAATATAAATAAAGAGCAAAGTAGAGGCAGATAATAGGAAATAGGCAGATCTTTTGCAACAAGGAAAGTGACCAAGAGATTAGAAGGGGTGCAAAAGGAATTAAGATGTGTTGTGCACAGGTACCAACTCTCATTAGAATGTAATCATTGTGTACTGCAAAATCTACTAATAAAAATAAAAATTAAAAAAGTATTTCATCACACAGCTCAAGGGGAAAACCTTCAAAAACAGACCTTGGCTGAGTCAACAACAAATGGTTTCTGTAGATAATAAAGGATAGATTAAAATGTAACCAAAAATAATCAAGGTAGAAATAGTGAAAAGCCCCAGAAATAGGCAGTAATTCTGGCTACAGAACATTGCACTGGATCATGATCTTGAAATGGGGAAAGTTTGTCTTATGTGTAATTTTGCCACAACAAAAGGCTTTAAACAAATACCTGTAACAAAAAACATGAACCATTTTTTTTTATAATGCAACTTCAGAAGCTCTGTGTTAGCTAACTTTTCCCTTGAAATCAGTTTATTTTTTACAAGAAAAGATCATTTTCAGAAAAAAAAAAAGATACTGAAAATGTAAGACATGCTTTACTTTCAGTGGTTCTATGAGTTAATTGATCAGTATTCATCACCTGTGATATTAAGATTTAAATTCTAGGCCTTAGATTTAAATAGAGGTTATAAAGGTTCCATGCTGCCTCCTGAGTAGCTAAATGTTTAAGTTGTACAAATAACGTTTTCTATTTGTTCCTATAGTTATATCCTAAGTATGTCATTAATTGAAATAGCTTGCTTTTGCAGGAGAGTGTTGTCATGAATAATTTTAATTCACCTCTTCTTAGTACATGGCATGATCAGAAAATATGTACGTGTTTAAAATTCTAAAATGTGTTATAGTAAAATACACATTGTCATTAGTCTCCTTCAAAACCCTTGTCCTTGTTTTGAACAAAGTTGTCACTGTCTGACGCCGAAGTCCTTTCTGGAAGTCCTTTCTGGCGAGTGTCTTTGGTTGCGCTAGCATGGTTGCGCTAGCATGGCTGGCATCCCGAACCGGCTCCAAAGGTTTACCTTTCCTGGTCTCTGTGGCTGTGAGGGAGAGCTGGGGGTCCCAGCGTGCCAGGTCAGGTGAACAGTATCTGGGAACACGCCATCACGCTGTCACAAGCCTGCCCTTCCACTGAATGGCTCTGCAGCGCTTTCACCACAGATTCACTCACACCTTGTGAAGACAGTCGCGAAGGGAAACTTACAGAACTACTTCAGAAAGTGGCAGGAACCATGCAGTAAGGTGTGACGAGCAAGCAGGATTGATGCTGATATACCTTTTGCAATAATGATTTTTTTTCTAATTTAAAGATTTACTCTAAGTGTTAACCACCCCTTGTATATTGCACAAAATGAGGTGATATGGCCCTCAACATACCCCAAATTCTCTGAGCTCCTTTCCACAGCTTTTAGCTTTATGGTGGGTCAGTCATCACTGAACTGCTGGTTGCCATCCAGATATTTTAGAAATGATAGGTGATGATGTTACAAGAACATTCCAGGACATTTTCTGGATGCAGCAAGCATTTAGAAAGAGAACTCACTGGGTAACTGTGTGTAGATTATGGAGGTTTTTGAGTGAGAAGTTGATAGTAATAGTGCTATCAGAAAAGCCAGAGAAGCCATTTTCCTTTGTCTGGTGAATCGTCTACTGTTTAGGGAGTACCCATATTTAAAACATGGAAAATTTGCTATTCTCTTAGGCTGTTTTTTAGAACTAAGAAAACACTTGGAATGCAGACCGAAGTTTCGAGTCTGTGTCTCCGCACCTGTAGTGTGCTAACCTACTGCAGCCTGATGGGTGCATCCCTGACAGAGCAGAGCTGGGCCTCACATGCATGTCTAGGAGTGAGCTGAGTGGTGTCTGAGTGTGACCAGGCTCCCGCTCCACCACGTTCCCTCCTAGTGCCCACCACCTCCTCCTGGGGGCGCCTGCCACACTGTGGATATGAATTTCTACCCCTGTGTAGTATCAACGCAGGCCTAGGACTGTCATCTGACAAACTTAATTCATTTTGTTTTATATAGCCATGGTTGGCTAAAACCATTCCAACAGGCTACAATTTAAAATTCTTTGAAGCCAAATAGTGTTGTTTATATTGATAACTTCTTGATACTGTGAATCCCACAAGCCATGGATGCTATAAATGTTGCAGGAGAAAGCTTCCTAAATGTGCTGCAAATTTTCTGTTGTTTAATTTCCTGAAAAGTTTTCTCCTTCTTTTATTATTGATCTAGAATAAAATGAAGAGTTAATATGATTCTATCTTTATCTCTTCTTCTCTACCTTTTCATTAAAATAGCAATCATTGCTATGGCCTTTTACATGTAAATTTTATTTTGCCTCCAACCATCATTTCAGCAGCAGAGCAGCCAAAGCTTTAAACTATTGTGGCAAATAGAGGAAACTTACAGAGCTATACAGATTCTCAGTTTCTATAGAAGTTTCTTTAAAATTAGGCGGCCAATCTCTCTTTAGTGCTGAGATTGCTCATTATATTGTCAATGTCTAATCACCATCCCTTGGTCTACTATTTGTAACTTCTGTGTGCTACAGTATCTCATTTGGTATTGGATGCTACTTGAAAGAAAATCATAGATTTACACCACACAGAAGAGTTTGGAAATCTTTGCATCAGAGTATATTGTACCTTTAGAATAAAAGAAGCTCTCATTTTTTTTTTTTAGCAAATAACTGCTGTACAGTTAAGTTCAACTCAATATTGCTCTTTGTTCAACTTTTTAAATGTCTGTCTATTTTGTTGTTGTTGTTGTTGTTGTTACACTATTCCTGTATTCTTCACATTGTCTAGGGTGGACTTACTGATTAAAATAATTTAGCTTTATTACTACTCAACCAATGACATTAAAATACCTTACTAAGAATGTTAATTTAAATACTGATCCTTAGCATGTCTAACTGTATGGTGATGGAGGCCTTGTCATAGACCTGAAGTCAGTTTAAATTTCTTTTCCTGGTTAATAATACATTCCATATATCTACCACCGATTTGGGGGTTATTTATTTTTACATACAGCCCTTTTAAAAAAAAACCCTATCAAATACTTTTGGAAAATCTGTATTAATTTGAATCCAAAGGATCACCCTTCTATTTTTTTATTTTAAATATCTTGATTGAAAGGTACATTTTCTATTATCATATTACATTTATCTGTAAATTATACTTGTTGCAGTGCCTTTACTTTCAGCTTACTATTTAGAATTCCTGAAATTTCCATGAAAGATGTTTTAAAATTTTTAAAGCAAGAGTAAGAGCTAAGTCACCCCACTGAGTGAGTTTTTGTGTGTTTCATGACATGTTCCTCACATTTGTTATTCTGAACACATTCAGGGTGAAGTGAGTTGCAGAGTCACTGATACCCTGAATTTAGTAGTACTTCAGTGATGCTGTTGATTTCTTTTTTTTTTTTAATTTTATTTAAAGAGAAAAAAAGCAAAACAAAAAAGGGTGGAAATAATACAGAATTTCAAAAAAAAACAGTAAGAAATCACTAGTTGATAAATTACATATTGTACTCTTAGAAATAGTTGTTCATATTACAAAATTAAAGCATACAAAGTGGACTTTCAAACAGTGAAGCTGCAAACAGTTCTGTTCAACGATCCAACAAAAACTTAGTAATATGGTTATCAATCCTACACACTTAAACATACATGCAGTTATATTCTTTAGAGCACTTTCTTTTCCTCCTTTTGCTTTTTAAGTCCATTATCTGTTTAGTTATATCATGTTTCAGCTTGCTCATTACCTTACTGATCTGTTTTGTTATTTCCTTTTTAATCATCATATATAATTCTTTTTTTTTTTTTTAAGGTAGTAGACATACAACAGAACAAAGCCAATTGAGACAGTGCAGTGGATTTTATACAGAACTTCACGGCAGGTTACCGGGATAACAGTAATAGGTACCATCGTATATCTCATTATCTTCACAATAGTTGTCTAGTCAATTAAGTATAGCAAAATCAAACCAAAGACAGAACATTATAAAGTTAATCAAAAGAGAATATTGAGTAGAGCAAAACAAATAATCATAATGAAACAAAACTGAAAACAATACTTGCTTTCAAAGAGAAGATAGCGTAGACCCCCCATATTTGCCATGTTGCATACAGTCATCCTGCCAAGAGATGCTCAGACCTCTATCCCCAGTTGCTAAGGGGGGGGGGTGTTTGGAGGGGGCTGGGATGTTTCATTCCAAGCCCACACACCGCGCACTGGTAGGTTCAAGAGACACTACAGAGTCTCCTCCTGGCTCATGCTGGAGGAAGGTGCTTACCAAGAGGGTGGGCGAATTGCTTCTTTGTGCAGGCTCCTGGGTTCTGCCATGGCCATGGCAGGATCTCTGGGGCCTTTCTCTGGTTCTCCTCTTGGATCACACCCGAGGGAGGCGCTTACCAAGAGGGCGGGCGAATTGCTTCTTTGTCTCTTGATTTCTAATAAAATTAAAGATGTGGAGTGGCAGTACAGCAAAGTGAAAAGAATATAGTCTTTGGAGTGAGATAAACTCGAGACTGATTTCTAGCTTGTCCTTTTCTCTATGTCCCGAAGAAAACTTAGGTAAACTCTAAATTGCTGCATCATTATGAGAATTAAAAGAACGTGGACAAATCTCCAGCACATGGCGTAGTTAAATGTTTCTCCTTCCTCTCTTGAGTTCAGTCAGGTGAAAGAAAACTAAATAGAGGAAGAAGCGACCAAAGCAGTGCCAAGGCATGATGTGCTCAGTGGCAGTTACTAACTGTTGGGGAAGGGATCTCTGGAGCATTGGATGGTGGAAGCAGAGAGAAAAGAGTAGTTAGGTGCTGGAGAGTAGGGCTTCTGGCCACCCCTCCCTGCTCTTCACCAGTGTGAAGGAGCTTGTCTCTCTCCACCCACCCCACCTGTAATTGTTTTTCAAAACCTATGTTTCATAAATTGTGCTTTTGGCCAGGCATGGTGGCACATGGCTATAATCCCAGCATGCAGGTGGATTGCCACAAGTTCGAGACCAGCCTGGATTACAAGCAAGACCCTGTCTCAAAAATGTGAATTGGTCAATCAATCAATCAATCAATCAATAGCAGGTTGTTTTCTAACATTTCTATGAAAAAAAATGGCTTTGGTTTTTGAAGATAAAAATATTTAAACATCCAAGCGTAAATACATTCTAGATTATTGCATGTATCCATTTTTTAAACCTTATGCAGGATATAGGGTTTTTTTTTTTTCAAAAGAGGGAATTGTTTTACCTTTGGAATGACTTTAGAAGAGGGAATTTTCCATCTTTAAGAAGAGTCTCAGCTCTGCTGTATACAAGGGAAATGCTGATAGCCACAAGGAGTAGAAGGAGGGAGGGGTGTTGAGATGATATTTTATTGGGCAGTAACTCTGTAGGTCACTGAAGATGAATGAAGTCAGCACACACCTTAAATGGGCTGTAGGAAAAAAAAAAAAGTGACCGTGGAGTTCTGGTGGAAAATATCCAGCAGTGTTTAACACCTTAAAGCATTCCTGGAAAAGTTCAGTCAGTGGGAGCAAATGAGGATGCCCTGCATAAGACTAAGACATTCTAGAGATTAATCCGCAAACACAAGAATTTAGATGCCTTTCAAAATGAGGAAGTGGAAGGCAAAGGGAACAGGAAGGCAGCTGTAGTTGTGCCCACTCTGTTATAACTAGCGATTTTGCTGCACGTTACCAGATGACTCCTAATCATCCTTTGTGCCTTATATGGTAGTACCTTTGTTCCTTACATGGTAGTACCTTTGTTCCTTTTCCAGGCTGAGTAACCAGCTAAACCCTTTTTATACGGCTAAGTACATAGGACACGGTGTGTTATTTGGAAGTCATAGTACCCATTTGTCAAACAGGTGAAAATGCAGTCTATTCCTGTCTTCTGTGTATATGGATCTGAAGTAGGGATTCCAGTCAGAATGCAACTGATTTAGATTTAATGTGCTTTAGAATACATAATACTTCTGTCACCACAAGCACACTAAAAATGGCACTTAGAATGCAAAAGCCGTTTATCTCCTTTGTTTCTCCTTTCACTGTGTGTGTGTGTGTGTGTGTGTGTGTGTGTGTAAGTGAATGAATATGGTGGAAGGAGGGTTTTCCTCTATGCCAGTTGTATATGACCATGGACTGTTTTATTAACAAGAGAATGCGTGCTGTTTGGGTTTTTGGGATTGTTATTATTAATCACTTATTCTGCTTGATGTGGCATCCTGCCACTATAATGTAGGTGCTGTCTCTTCAGTTGATAATTTAGCAACACTTATTTTAATAAGTGCAGCTTCACAGAACTGTTAGCTGCTAACAGTTGTGAAAGGAATGGGTTAACGTGTCATCCTGTTTAGCCTGACTTCCACCCAGAGAGGAAACTTGTTTTGGAATATGGGCACCAGGTGTGGTTTCCTTGGCTTACTTTTATGTTAAACATTTTACATTAGATTTTTTAAAAAATCTGCATGGTTTCCTAAACCATTTGAAATAGAGTTCTCAGGGTGATATCCTCAAGGATGTATGCTATTTACAGATAATGAGGATTATTAGAAAGGTTAGCATTTCTACAGAATTGGGTATATTAAAAAGTAGAAGTAAAATCGCTGTTTCTTTTTGGAAAGTGAAAAAAAAATTAAGCTTTTTTTCAACAACTAAGAAAATACTTGTGAAAGGCGATGCCTATGTCAGATGATATGAATCCATAGGAACTTGCTTTTAGGTCTTGCCTTTAAAACTTCAATTTTAGTATACCACCTACTTCTGCTTTTTCATTGGAATGTAAATTATATCATAAAATTCCTCTGGAGGAAAATTCCCAGTGCAGTTAATTTCTCTAACGTGCCCTGCTAATACTGCAGAATAATTTATTACTTCAGGTAACTTCTTATCATTCTTCATAGGAATCCACGGGAATGTTGGGCTCAGCTGAGGCTTTTTGATTCAGAGTTCAATAAGTGTCTATTCATAAAAATATGTCCCTTTATTGATATTGTAAGACTGTCTTATTTTCTGGGCTTGTTTCTATAAGGGCATTTTTTTTAAAGTTTCCTTCTCCTTGTTTCTTGCACCCTCTGGAGTCACTGCAAATTATTTTATTACCAGCCTGTCTATCATAATAATTTAAAACATTTCCTAAGTCCCTTGATGATATCCTATACTAAGTGAGTTAAACAGATATGGTCTCTTCCTTCTTTAAGTTTTTAAGGTAAGAGAATAATGACAGCAAAGGAAACAATAAAGAAATTTAGAAATATGAGCCTATGTTAAGACTTCTTAATCATTGAATCATAAAAATTTTGAGCTAAAGGAAATTTAAATATACTTAAGTATAATTGTCACATTTTGAAGCTGAAATTGAATCCCATGAAAGTGAGTTGCCTGAGTTCCTGCACAAAGCAGAAGAAATTGAATTAAAGCATCAAGTCTCTTTTTTTGACCATTATCCTTATGAATCAGGCTTCCAGGGCAGTAGAATGTCAGGGATCCCTTTAATTTCTTTTACCAAATGGCAATTTTTTTTTAAATGTACTATCTGGGGTTGCCCATTCGAGGGAAAGCAATGGTGTCCTCTTTCTGTAAAAAGGTGTTATTTTAGCATTTGTGGAACGCTAACAAGGAATGAAAATCCACGAAATGCAGAAGCCTGGAAGAGACTGACTTAGCTGAATGGGGGAGTGCTGCCTGGGAGCCTAGGCTGCATGGGCTTCTTGCCATCCATGTGTAGGTCTCAGATTCTCTGCAGTCCTGTAAATCAGCAGGAGAACGTAAACGAATTAATGCCTAACAAAGATTCCAAAGGATTATATATCCAAAATACCTAAATTTCCTTTATCTACAAATCTAGATTGAGTAATCTGTTTGACCTGGGTGAAATGTGTTAACGACAAATAATTAATAAATTCTCATAAGACTTTGTGAGTGAAACAAAGGCATGAGAATGGGTGATAAAACAGTTGGGTGGATTCATAGTGTGTGATGTTCTTCAGCAGAACTGGTTTCTGTTGCAAGCAGATAAATTAAGCAAAAGGGAATTTATTACCAGGACTTTAGGCATCTCAAGCATCTGCAGAAGGGCTCAAAGTTACGTTATAGGAATAGTACATAAAATCACACCTTATTTAAAAAGATAAAGAAAGTCACTTAAGACTGTAAATGTGTACAAATATCTGGCAAACTAATTTGACTCTATTAAAACAGAAAATTCTAAATATGACATACATAAACCACATGTTTAGACGTCTACTCTATAGACGTATATAAACATAAAGAGAAAATCACATGCATGTTTATTGCAGAATTTTTAGTAATGTTTCAGAAACTGAGACAACATAAATGTGAATGGAAATCATTCATATAAGAATGGTGGTATATGCTACATACATGCTAGTTATTTTCAAAAAATAAGTATAGTACATCAATCTTAGAAGTTATATTTATTAGATGTGATGAATGTAGAATACTGTGTTCATAAGCACAGATTCTAGAGCCAGGTGACTGGATTTGTGTGAAGTGTTTCCAGAGTCTTAGTTCTGTGATCTAAAAGTATGCCACTTAATTCATCTGTACTGTGGTATCCTCACCTCATTTGTAAAATGAAAATAATGAGAGACCTTAGCCAGATGCTTATATGATCAATTTTCAGTAGTGATTAACTATGCTGGTGTGGCATTCTTGGTTCTGTAGAGTTTTGGAATGAACTTTATATAGTATACATAATTTTAAAAAGGAATAGGAATTTGGTTGATGTTACTTTAAAACCATCATTTTTCTTGTAAAATATCCTGGTGCACAAATCTACTGTAATTAATACAAGATTTTCTTTGTTGCTAGACATTTAGATATATAAAGCACTTTGAAAGTCATTTAAAATAGAATGAATAGCATCAATAAAAGTATAGAAACAGAAATTATCATGATCTGTCTCAATGCTGGAGAAAAGGATTGAGTGTATAAGCTATTTAGGTGATTAGATGATGAATGGAAAAGGGCATTGGTGAACCTCCAAAACTGAAAACTGAACTGAGAAGACGTTACAGATAAAATGCTCTCAAGAAGAAAGGTGTGTGTGTGTGTATGTGTGTGTGTGTACGCTAATATATAGAGAGAATTTATATATAAAGATAGAGTGTATATATGTTTGTGTGTGTGTGTGTGTGTGTGTGTATTTATATATGTATATATGAGACTGGATAGAGAAAATATTTAGTAGTTGCCTGAGATGAAAGAGAAAGCAGTTGGAAAATATATATGAGGTTATAAAGGAAAGTATGTTTTATAAAATATGTTGAGAATTTTGGTGCTCTTGTAGTGTAATATATACTTTAGCCGAGACCTTAAAAATGGATACTGATAGTCTTATTTTTTATTTTTTTAAAAATAGAACTTTATTTTGATGGGAAAGGCAAATTATGTGAAAGAATGTCAGAAATTTGAGTGGCAAGAAACTTGAGATAAGCAAGATTAAAGGTATATTGCATTTATACTTTCAAGATAAGGGAAATGATGGTCTAGATAAATACAAAGCAATTAAATATTCCAAGAAAATCTGGAAAAGAGAAACAAAGTTGGTGAGTCAGAAATGATTCTAAAATTTTTGTCTTTTGACAGAAAAAAATTCAATGTTTTGTCTAAATTTAAGCACAAGATCCCTATAATAATAAGATCTTTTTTGCACCGAGTCTGTTGGGTTCTAATAATTGGATTAAATGAAAGTGGCAATTTTAGTAGCCATACACATTGCACGTAAATTATCACTTCTTTTGTTCTTAGTGATATTCATGTATCTGAAGCATTTCAACCATCACAACAAAATCTTGCACATTGTTCCTGGACTAATGAGAGAACAAATGAACAAATAGGTGTACAAATAGGCAGTGTATAGAGGGAGTTGTTTCTATTGGGTGGAGCCATGGGTGGAAATAGGTGTTCAGCTGATCTCAGGTTAAAGAGGCAACTTAGTGTTCAGTGTGACCCTGTGTGTACCTTGCCCAGCCCATGCTAGGTAGACTGAGGTTCTTAGGGTCTGGGAGCCAACATGGCCATCCTTGGTGGACTCAACACTCATCTCTAGGGATCGCATCTTGCCCGCTCAGGAGTTAAGAGAGCAGCAGTAACTAAAATCATGATGCTTTTTGTATTTTCAGTTTCTATATAATTTGGAGATTTAAAACTTGTTAGTACATCTTTAATAATTTGGAAAGATTTTTTGTTTTGAATTTCTCAAGATTTCACCATTCATAAATAAAAAATTGTGGCTATGGACTCAGAAAACTTCATTTCTGTGTATAACAGTGCCCTTCCATGATGAACTACAGGTGCATTGTAAGCCTTGTACCTCAGAGAACATGTGGCTATTTCCCAGATCAACAGACTGTTGTAATTGATCATAGGTATCTACCAATAGCAGATTTATTTGAAAATTTAAGGAAACAAAATAGAAAGTTAATTTTGTGAGGTGATCAAAATAGTAATTAGTTTGATTGTGATAATCATTTACATATATGTATACATATATTCAAAACATGTTGGACACCTGAAATATGTATAATTTTTTATGAGTTATAATGTAATAAAGCAGGAAATTATTTATTTATTTATTTATTTATTTTATTTAAAAGAGAATAAAACAAAAGGGGACAGTACACAGCAGATCAGAACAGGACAACATAAGCAACACAGTACTTTAAGTCAACTGGACATCAACAGTATCTAACACCATATCTCTTACTCTGCTATAGTTGAGCATAGTTTCAATTACAATAATATCAAACATAACACAATAGTATAAAGCCATGCATATAGTGAAAGAATTGCAGGGCTTTCTGAACCGAATAGCAGAAGATGATCAATGGGTACTATAATATCTCATTTTTGATAAAAAAGAAAAAAATTTGTTGGAACTATCACACATATTCAGATTCCAATAAGACACAATGTGAACCAACAGTAGTAGAACAAAAAAAGCATGGTAGGACTTCTAAGAAGGATGATATTAAATCAGCAATAGCTGTCATAATGTTTTGTTTTCTTCAAAACAGCTATTCATATCATCAAGTATGATATAGTCAAACAAAACAGGATAACACCATTCCAACTGATGGTTTAAAACTTTGAAAGACTTCGAAGCTATGAGATGGGGACTCATGCTTACCATAAAGTCTTATACACTCTTATCAAATCTCATATTAGGGAGACTATATGGTATTTACCCTTGTGAGTTTGGTTTATTTCACTTAAGACAGTGGTCTCAAGTGGTGTCCATTTATTTATAAATATCTCGATGTGATCATTCTTTATAGCTGAGTAGTACTCCGTTGTATAAAAATGCCACAACTTTTTTATCCATTCCTCAGTTGATGGGCACTTAGGTTGTTTCCAAGATCTGGCTATTACAAATTGTGCTG
>PVJX010042221.1:0-14268 GCA_004027295.1 Dolichotis patagonum
ACTTGCTTTTAGAGATAAACAACAGAGATCAGAAAAGTAACAAAATGACACTTTATGGGGCTTTAATTATCCATTAAATAATTTCTAATAATAATTTCTAATAATTTCTGATGTGTCTTTAAATAGTCATCTATGGTTTTTATAGAATTAACCTTAGGTTATTCTCCTTTGTCTTCTTTGCTTAACATCCTTTTATCCATATGTTCTTGTTCTTTTGCATTATACAATCCACTTTTTAAATTTGATGATTATCTTCTTCATTTTATTTATTTCATTTTAGTAGTACATGCTTATAATACATGAAGTTTATATTCATCTTAGGGAGTAGGTACAGGTGGTGTTTGGTGATGAGAAGACAAATACAAAAAGGATCAAGATGCATAATCAATTTTAAATACTTATTGTATTTATCAGTCATATTTGACAAATCCTTTTATTTATAATTGTTGTTTTAAAGAGAATAAGACCAAGCAAAATAAAACAGAATAAAGCCAATCAAAGCAAAATAATGAAAGTGATGCAAAATTTCAAAACAATAGGAAATCAACAATGGTTACCACAATGCCTCTTGTCTTCAAAATACTGCCCATAACTTCAGACATAGTAAAAATGAAACAAAACAGAACAGAATAGAACCAATAAAAAAAGCAGTGAATGCAATACAGGACTTCAAAACTAGATAATCCAAAATGGCTACCATAACATATCTTGTTATCTTTGAAGCAATTGCCCATGCCATCAGATTTAATAAAATCAAACAAGACAAAACAGAATAAACCAAACCAAACAAGCCAATGAAAGTGATTCTGGACTTTAAAACAGGATAATAGGGAATTAACAATGGCCACCATTTTCAGAAGGAGATTCCTCATATATGCTACATTGCTTATTGTTATCCTCTGAATAGATCATCAGACTACCAGCTTGAGGCCTGAAAAGTCAATGAAATACTTCACACAACAAGCATTCAATTGTATTTTACTTCAATAGATATCATTTCAGCCTATGTTTCTCCAGATCAGTCAGTCACTTACTGGGACAGGCAGGGATCCTTGGCGCTTATTTCCCAGTCCATGCACCAGAAGGGGTGGCATCTTGTTCTCCTCTGAGTGGCCTGAAAATGGTGCCAACTCATAGGAAGGGTCTGGCTTTTTGTTACAAATTTGTCTTTGAACCTCTCATCCTAGATGTTTTAAATATTGAATTATTTAAAATGTACATTACAGGGCTGGGGATTTAGCTCAGTGGCATAAGTGCCTGCTTGGCAAGTCTAAAGTCATGAGTTCAATCCACAGTACCAAAAAAAAAATACTAAAATGTACATTACACGTAAAATTATTCTACCATATTATTACTTAGATTTTTATGAAAGTAAGCACAAATTGAAATATCTTAATGTCTAGAAAAATAAATCATAAATAGTTATAATCTTTATACTTATATATTATCTGTTAGTATAACACAGACAACAGCATTATTTCAGTTAATGACTAGCCATGGTCAGCACTACAAATATACTCAGCTTTACATTTATGGTAGCTATCCAATTCATTGCAGAGGACAAAAAATCCTAGAGTAACAATGAAATTCATTACCAAAAATTTTATTTAACCAAGCTGATATCACCAGGTTAAATAAAATCCTAAACCATACAAGACTATCAACAAAAATTATACTACTATACATTCATATTTTCTAACTCTATAATTACTTCCAATTTAAAAGTATTACCATTAAAATATTGTTGGTAAAGTCCTCAATAACTTCCATTTTAAAAATATTTTGTTATATTTTCATTTAATTATCTTAATATTACCATTTAAATATTTTGATTACTAGTTTTTTTTACCATTAACTGTATAAAGTACATCTTTTCTTTTTTTCCTTCTCCTAAATTGCAGTGTTTATTTCTAGAATACAAAAACACTGAAAGTTTCCCAAGTCATGCTGTGAGGACAGCATGATTTTGATAACAAGTCAACTAGTATGAAACAAAGCAAATCAGAGCAAAACACCCACCATGGTTTAGTTTCACTAACACAGATTTTTGAAAAACATTAATAAAATATTAGACAACTGAAATAATTAATGAATAATAAAATAATATGACATCACTATGGAAAGCATGTTCAAAATTAGAGGATATAATTTATTTATATTAGCCAATATAAGGTCATATGATTGTCTTTATAAATGGTACTTGGTGACATAAAATATCCATTCCTGATAAATATTTCTTAGTACTTTAGAACTAGAAGGAAACTATTGATTTATATAAAAGATGTAGATGAAATCACCAGTGTAACTACTATATAAATATGGCCAATAGTCATTTACTACTGCTTCAAAGAATAAAAAGGAAAAGTTCACTTGACAAGAATGTAAAAAGAGAAGTGGCCTTTGGTAACTAGGACACCTCAACAAAAAGCAAAACTGCTTATTTCCAAATAGTAACTTCGTTAGAAGGCCTGATTGACTCTAGGTTCTTTATTTTACTATAACTCTCAAGATTCCTAGAAACAGAAAAAGTGCCCCTCAACAGTGTTGCTTTGACTTTTATTTATTTCATTAAGAAAATAATCATGTAGTTGAACTGAGACTGTTGACTCTGTTTCTGGTATTTTGGAAATGCTACTGTTACTCACTGTCTTTTTATGATGGGCATGACTGATGCCATCTCTCCTAGTGAAATAAGCAATCATTTACCATTTTAGTAAGGATTTAATAATAGTAAAGATAAAGTAATAAGATGAGTTCATTTATTGGAAACTTAACTACCAGGCATCATTTTAAAACATCTTATGTAGTTTAGTTAATTTATTCCTAACAGCCACCTAATGAAATAGTTTTTCTTACTACATATTCCTATTTTTTATTTAAAAAAATCAAAAGAGAAAAAAGGGTAGGAATAATACAGAATTTTAAAAAACAGTAAGAAATCACTAGTTGATAAATTACATATTGTTATCTTAGAAGTACATATTCCTATTTAATGGACAGGACACAAGAAATAAGTTTAGGTTAAGTAATTTGCTCAAAGTTATACAACCAATTAATAGCATATTTGGAGTATGAACTCATATCCATCTCTAGTTCCAGAACTTATGTTCTTATCCTTAATACTAGTGCAGTTTCTAATATTTTTGAAAAGTATACTACCAAAAAGTGAGATTAAAAAAAGTGAGATAATATAAATATTTTGGAATGTGGATTTTTCCTTCTCTCAGAACCTATTAATGTTTCTTAGTGATGACTCTGTTGTTTGACTTTGTCAAAATATTTTCTATGACAAATCAATTGAGTCCACACACACACACACACACACAAATACATATATTCAGGAGAGTGAGTTTTTGCTTTGCTTTTGCTGCTAACTATATATATTTTTAAGTGAGTACCACTAACATTTCTTGGCTTCAGTATTGTCTTTTCTGTAAAATGAAGAGTTAAAGTAGTAAATTCCTTTTATTTGAATTTTGATCTATACTTTAAAAATTTTAAAGGAACTATGCCTTTTAATATTATAACAACCTATGGGTTAGGCAAAGCAGGTATTTCTTTATTTTATTTTACAATTTAGGTTCAGATTTGCAAGGGGACTTGCTAGGCAGACTGATGGCTAGAATTCTCCTATTGCAATATTTTTCTACATTATTATATTAGTTTCTGAAAATACTCCAGGAGCCAGATACATTGTCCATCTTCAAACATAATTCCCTGAGGAAAGCTGTACGAATTACTACAGTTCATGACCACTCCTTATCCTCAACTCAGCTCACAGCAACCTTTTCCTTTCATGTAAAACTCTTGGCACACTATGTACTATTGACCTCCTGCTAGACCACTGTAATCCTAAATTATAAGGTTTGAGAAAGTGCTGAGACAATTTGCTCTGGTTGAATATTGTATTTTACAAATTACAAGAAAGCTGGATATCGTAAACATAAAACAGATAAGGGAATAATGGGTTAGAAAAAAGAAAACAGTTACTTATTCTAAACTGTTTTTCTTTCAGATTGCTCATGATTTAAACAGTTATATTTTAGCCTGATAATAATTTTTGTTACTTTCTCCTGAGTCATTCTGATCTCTGAGGCAAGAAGCCAGTTTCCTTCTGAAGGAAGGTTATTGTTTCTCCTAGAGTCTGGGGGATGAGGATATCTTAAAGAGTTGGTATTTGATCTTGATGAGGAATCAGGAAAGGTCTGCCAAGAGGTAGCAAAAAATTGTTCTCTATTTTCTTATGGCTGTTATTACAAGTCTTTACAATTATCCAAGTATTTCACCTCAACATTTGCTTTGGACAGATATCCATCATGTATCATATGTTTGTTACCTGTCTACTATCTATCTATCTACCTATCTATCTACCACACTGTACCCTGATACTGGAATGCAAATGCAAAAGCTCAAGACATTTTCTGCTTTAAAGGTCCCATGCCATGAAACCAATGCATAGCAATGAGTATAATATACTTTTAAACTACTGTATGTATATAACATCATTTTCTTCTTCCATTACTAAATATTAAGTGGATTTGTAAACCTCCTGGTATTACTCCTGTGAAATCATTCCTAGTATTTGCCAAGGGGGACATTGCAGTGGTAGAGGTTTCTGGCCAAAATTTGTCAAAAATGCTGCCAAAGTGTGAAATCAGCCAAAGTTTCTTTGGTGCCCTTCCAAACTCCCTGGCTCACAAATCTTCAATGTCTTCAGAATTCAGCTTTACAAACTATAGCACCTCAGTCATATCTGCCTTATTTAGGCAGTTCTTAATGAGGTTTTCTATTTAGTATTTTGCTAGTTGGGATGTACCTACACTCTTTCTTTAGGAGGTTCTGAAATTGGAGATACTAATTCTCTGGAGATAGGCATTGATTTGGGAAACACTTAGTAGAGGGAAGCCTCCTTGTCTCTGATCAATTCCACTATCAATTCATAAAGGATAGGATTTCTCCTTCATGTACTAAACATTTGCAACTACAGTCTACCCATTTATCTTCTTTGTCATTTTTCTGTGTCAAATTCCACAGCCACTATCTTTATTTTGCTTTAATTCTAGAGTCTATAGATGTTTTACTAATATAGGTGCAGTAATTTAGGAGGAATCTTAGACCAATTCCTAGTGAGCTCTGATACTAGCTTGAGCAAGTCACTCATCACAGTTGAAAGGAACACAGGATTTATTCTGCTCAGTAATTCCCAACATTTCCACATCACGATACAAATAGTAACTAGTATTTGCATATTTTTCTGAGGCAGAGAAGTAAGGCTTCTTGTAACCAGAAGCAACAGATCTGAAGGTTTTAGCTACCCAAAGCCCTGTCTGTTTCTTATGAGGGTTGAAAGGCTCAATATCTTACTACATACCTATAGTCCATTTGTGGGAATCAGTATGACAAAGACAACACATCAACTTGGAAGTTTCAAGGTTTCTTTTTAAAACCTTTTTTACTATCCTCTCAGATTGAGAATGACTTTTCTATATCTTTCCATACAAACTTCTATTCTCTGCTCAAATAAGTCTAGTAGTGAGAAACCTACTGCCCATCAAGGAAGAAAGTCTACTTCATTGACTAAAGTTAATGGTTATATAGTTTTACTTATTATCAAACTAAAATTTACCTCTCAGATCAGAATACATTACTTTAGGTGGAATTTGGTCAGAAAAAGCCTTAAGTAGAATTTTTATGCTTTGCTTCCTTTGTATGCTCCACTTTTATTGATTATGAATTTTATTAGCCTTCTCAGTAACTAAACACCGTTGTGTTGCCTTTACTGCCAAACAAGTACTCTAAGTATTTTTTACCTATGAAATTTTTAAGCTAAGTCTGCTCCATGCTAAATATTTGAGGGATTTCCCCATTGATTGCTAACATACTTTAAAAAAATACTGGATCTATTTCATCTCTCTTCATTCATGTCCAAGTCATCAGTAAAAATGTTGAACCAGCAAAGCTCTATAAAACTCTCTATATCTGATACCTTTTATTTCTTTGCTTAATATTTCTTGGACCCCTTTTATTTGTTGAACAAAATACCTATGGTTCCTGTCTTTATGAAATTTAAAATTAGTTCACTAAGCAGAGCTGTTTGGGCTTAATTAGTTGTAAGTCTATACAATTATATTTTCTCCTTTCTGTTCTTTTTATATTATTTGTCAAATGCCTGAATTGTTCAATGCAGATACTATGTATACAACATTTACCTTATGTACCACTGTAGTAACTTTATGATGGAAGTTCAACTAATCTGTGAATAGGCATGAAATAGTAAGTTGAAAGCTTAACTGTAGACTGCCAATAAGTATACAAGAAGAATTTGTGGAGATGTGTATAGGCCTATTTGAAGATAAAGAATCCAAGGGAAGCCAGAAGTGGGTATGTGCATGGAGAGAGAAGAGAAAAATTTTAGGGGTCATGTAATGAGACATGTGATATATAGAGTAATTGAGAGTGGCCAGAACATAACCTAAAATAAATTCCAGAACTCTAAAAGCAAGAAATAAAGCAGTCAGTTGGGGCCAACAGGGTGTGAGGAACAAGTTTAGATGACAGAAGCCCTAAACTAGAAATGTTTTTCACAACTTTGATTGTTATGAGATGAAGAACATCAAGAAAACTGTGAATTAGACAGTGTCAGAAAGTTTTAGTTACACATTTTAGTTACTGACAATGTCATTATACATTGTTTTCTGTTCATTGAACCTTTTAATGTAATTTTATCGCAGGGTGTACAATGCCCAAAATATGATGCTTAGGGGAAATGCTTCAGTATAACAGATATTTCTAGCCATACCACATACCAAAAGAAAGAAAAACCCCAAACACCAGTATTTATAGTACCTATTTTAGACTTTTAGTTATCTAAAAAATCAGTATGGAATTTTCAGTAGACACATGGATTATTCTGTCAAAACTAGTTGTCAGTCATACATATTAGTTCCTGGTGATCACTGCTACTTTTTCTTTTCATTAGTAATTCCTTTTTTGGTAATCTGTTCTAAAACCTTGACTAAATTTTATATTGAAATAATATTTTATAAGTTCTGAAAATTGCCCTTATTCTTTTAAAATGTTTTATTTTCTAATCTTTTTTTAGAGTGCCTTTCCTGTTCTCTATGAGTCTTGAAAGATCATCTAGAATGATCTCATTCATGATTTTCAAAATTCTTTTTTGAAGGTAGTAGAAATACAACAGAACAAGATAGAACAAAGCCAATTGAGACAGTACAGTGACTTTGGTACAGAACTTCACAGCAGGTTACCAGGATAACAGTAATATGTACCATAGTATATCTCATTATCTTCACAATAGTTGTCTAGTCAACTAAGTATAGAAAAATCAAACCAAAGGCAGAACATTATAAAATCAATCAAAAGAGAATTTTAAAAAATTTTTTATTTATGAGTTTTATCAGTATTACCATTACTGATATGATTCATCTGGTCAGAAAACTTGATCCTACAGTGAACTATATATGTCCCTCAGGTTTAAAATCTGTCTTGTGTTAAAAATTTCTGTACCAAATATTCTAATATGTCCAGTGTGAATTTCATTACCTTTGCAAGACAAGATGGGACAAAATATTAGCTAATTCTGATCTTTGTCGTAATCATCTGTTAATGTAACATATTGCACATAGAGTTTTCCTTCATAAACTAGTATATTTGAGTAATACTCATAAGACAAATATTGGTGATATCATTTGCAGTGGAAATCAGAAAGTCTGAATTTGAACTCCAATTAACTGCTTGTACTCACATTTGCAATAGTGACTTTTGGCAAGTTCCTTCCCCTTTCTGCACCTCTGTGTCAAAATGAATTGGGGCATGAAATCCTAAGACATTTTACAGATTCTGTGATACTGGGATTTTTAGAATATGTCACTTCTATATTCATGGCTGTTCACTGTCTCTGTCTGCTCTGTCCTGTTATAAGATATCTGAGGCTGGGTAATTTAAATGGGCAAAAATTAATTTCCTCACAGTTCTGGGTAGGCTGGTAAGTTTAAGCTCAAGGCATTGGCATCTTGTGAGGACTTTTTTGCTATGTTCTCATATGGTACAAGACAGAAGTACAAGAGAAAAAAATCTCAATCCTTCCCATAAAGCACTTTTATAAGGGCATCAAATCCAACTCATAAGAGAAAATACCTCATGGGTTAATTAGCTTTTAGAGCCTGCACCTCTAAATATTAACACACTAGCAACACCTCAATTATTGATGGAATATATTCAATTCATAGCATTCATGCTTTTATGTTATCCATTGCACCTAAATACATCTTGGATCTCTTTTGTTTCCTTTGTATGTTTTATTTTCATCTTCTCCATTTCTAGATGCATATTGCTAGTCAATTCAGGTCAATAATTATAGGTGTTGGGCCAGGGATATAGCACCTGCCTGGCAAGTGCAAGGTCCTGAGTTCAATTCCCAGTACTGAAAAAGAATTATAGGTGTTGATGGAAATATATATATATATATATATATATATATATATATATATATATATATCACATAGTCACAGTAAAAAAAAACACCGCAAATCACAAATAGTCATGTGCAAAATTACCGTAAATAAAGTTATCAGTAACATCATTGTAAAGGTAAATGCTGTTCAAAAATACTGATGTAAAGTTTAGAGATGTTTAATTGTTATATTATACTTAGCAACTAGGCTTATAGAAAATTAGATGCTGCAGGCAAAAAACTGATGTTCTTGGAGGAGAGAACCAAGTTTTCTACTCTCCTGGGATTTCCACAAGGGAAAATTTTTCTTAGACTTGTCTGAGATCTGTCTGTTACCTTCTGTAAATTTGCCTGGAAACTTACCTGATTGACAAATTTAAGAGCATGAAATAGGAAAATGTGCAGAGAACCTGACAGATACACCTTTGCCTGCCAGATGCCACCACTAGAAGGACCCTTCATGTGGGCAGCCAGGGATGGCAGAGAGAAACAGACAGGTCTGCCTCTACCTGTTGGATACTGCCACTGTAATGCCCCTTCCTGTGGGCAGCCAAGGTGGACAGAAAGAACCAGAGAGATCCACTTCCACAGCCAGACACCACCACCTGAAGGCCCCTTCCTGAGGACAGCCAGTGTGAGCAGAGAGAGCCAGAGATTTGCCTCAGCCTGCCACCCCTTCCACAAGAAGGCCCCTTCCTGCAGGCAGCCAGCATATCCAGAAAGAACCAGAAGATCTGCATCTGCCTTCCAGATGCTGCCACCAGAACACCACTTCCTGCGGGCAGCCAGCATGGGCAGAGAGAACCAGATGGTTCTGCCTCCACCTACTGGGTGCCACCACCAGAATGCCTCTTCCTGAGGGCAGCCAGCATGGGCAGAGAGAACCAGAAGATCCACCTCTGCCTGCCAGGTTCCACCACCAGAAGACCCCTTCCTGTGGACAGCCAGCCCAGTCAGAGAGAACCAGACAGATCTGTCTCCACCTTCCGGATGTCACCACTGTAATGCCCCTTCCTGTGGGCAGCCAGGATGGGCAAAGAAAACCAGACAGATCCATCTCCACCTGCCAGATACCACCACCAGGAGGCTTTTTCCTCTGGACAGCCAGTGTGGGCACAGAGAGAGCCAGAGATCTGCCTCTACCTGCCATGCATTCCACTGGGGCAGCCAGCCCTCTGCTTGCTTGCCCCTTCCTGCAGGCATCCAGCACAGGTAGAGAGAACCAGCAGATACAACTCTGCCTGTCAGATGATGCTGCCAGAATGCTACTTCCTGCAGGCAGCCAGCACAGACAGAGAGAACCAGACAGATCTGCCTCTGCCTACTGGGTGCCACCACCAGATTGCCCCTTCCTGTGGGCAGCCAGCACAGACAGAGAGAACCAGCATATCTGACTCTGCCTGCTGGGCACTGCCGCCAGAAGGCTCCTTCCAGCAGGTAGCCAGCAGGAGTAGGGACACACAACCAGGTAAGCCCTGTGCACCTATAGGCCAGCATGGGAGGCCCTTAGTTCCTTCAGAGAGCCATCATCCACCAGGAGAATCAGTCAGACACACCCCTGTGTGCCTGCCACCATCGCAGAAATCCCAGTGTAGACACATGGCTGAGAGAAGCAGCCCCACCTCCATGCAACCCTGATCATCAGGGAAGCCTCAGTGTAGCTCCACAGGTCTGGAGAAGCCCATCCATGCCCTGCTATATCCC
Organism: Dolichotis patagonum; assembly: GCA_004027295.1. Taxonomy (NCBI): domain Eukaryota; kingdom Metazoa; phylum Chordata; class Mammalia; order Rodentia; family Caviidae; genus Dolichotis; species Dolichotis patagonum. The sequence continues at coordinate 10,178 of PVJX010042221.1, forward strand.
TGTAAATCTAGGGTCAGTGGAACACATGTGCCTGTCCCATTCCCTTACACCATGAAGGGGCAACCAACATGGGAAGTGCCTGGGGCCCCACAACCAGATTATTGAGAGAAACCCAGGCGAATGTCAATATGAAGGAGCAAAAGGCAATCTCAGACCTCCAGCCCACACGGAACAAATCTGGGAGATACAGTCATGGAAGAAAGTGGAAGTCACACACCTGAAGTTTCTGAGAAGATAGCAACAGAATCAAAGAAGCAACTTCAAGAGATTGTAAAAGCCATCAAATCAGAATGTCTCAGATAAAAGAAGAAATCACAAGCATACTGACAGAATTGTTCAGCAGTTCTAAAGAAGACATAGACAAAAAAGAGAAGCATAGGAAAATAATGGAAACCTTGAATGAATATAGAAAGGAATTACAATGCAGGAAAGAGATTTAATGAGAGATTCAGGAAATTAAAAATTCAATCAAAAGCTGGCAAAACCACTTAAAAGAGACTGAAGATATACTTTCAAACCTTGAAGATAGGATTGCACCTAGTGATTGTGGAAGGAAAGATCTCTTAAAAACAACATGGAATCAGGAAATAAAAATGCAAGTGCTACAAGATGAGGCAAAGAAGCATAATTTAAGAGTGATAGGTATTGGTGAAGAAGCAGGGATCAACACAAATGAAATTAAAAGGCTATTTACAGAAGTAATACCAGAAAATTTCCCAAACATGGGAAATGGATCTGGCATGCAGATAAGTGAGGCATATAGGACTCCAACTAGCTATAACCAAAATAAACCTACACCCAGACATACAATAATCAAGATCTCAGAAATTCAGCACAAGAACAAAGTATTAAAATCTGTTAGAGAAAATAAACAGATCACCAATAAAGGAAAACCAATCAGAACCACAGCAGACTTATAAACACAAATCATCAAGTAAAGAAGAGTTTGAAGTGAAATATTTCAAGTCCTGAAAGAAAATAACTTCCAACCCAGATTGATATACCCTGCCAAACTGTCGCAAAATTGATGGAAAAATAAGATACTTCCATGATAAACAACAATTGAATGAATTTATGACTACCAAACCAACACTAAAGAGAGTGTTAAAGGATATTCTAGAGAGAGATAATGATGACCACGGTTCCAGGAACAGCATCAGAGGAGGACTGTCAAACAAGGCAGGCAATTGAATGGAGGGGAAAAGTGGAGGGCCAACAACAGGACAATAGCATGGCAGAGACAAACCAATGTATGCTAGTTGTAACCATTAATGTAGATGGCCTCAGTTCAGCAATAAGAAGAAACATATGGAGAGTGGATCAAGAAACAAGATCCATCAATATACTATACAAGGAACACATTTAATTGGAAAGGAAATTTATAGACTGAAAAATCAAACAAGAGAAAACAATTGTTCCATGTGCCAGGAGACCAGAAAAAAAGCAAGAGTAACTTGCCCATCAAACACAGAATGGATAAGAAAGGTATAGTATTTTCATGCAGTGGAAAGCTACTCAGATATAAAGTAGAACAAAATCTCAAGGTTTCTGTAGGTAAATGGATGCAAATGGAGATCATGTCCATGGCTGAAATAGTTCAAACTCATATGCGTGAACTCAAGCATAAGAAACAGAAGGAATTAATGGGATCCAAAAGTAAAATAGATAATGTAAGAGCAAAGGGGTAAGAGCAGTGTAAGAGCAAAGGGATAAGAGCAAAGGGAGGAAACACCTGGGAGGGAAAGGTGGAAACTACTGTCACTTTCTTATTGTCTTGTCTTGAACTTTTGCATTGTTTACACGATTTTGTTAGGTTTGGTTTTGTTCTGTCTTGTTTTGTTACATTTTATGCTGCCAAATGTAGGGGCAGCTATTTTGAATATAATGAGATATATTATGGTAATCATGGTTTTCTATTATATTGCTTTGAAGTCTTATAATGCTTTCATTCATTGGTTTTATTGATTTTATTCTGTTTTGTTTGATTTTATTATGTGTGATGGTATGAACAGCTATTTGAAGAAAATAAGACTTTATGGTAGCCATTGCTGAGTTACTATCATCTTGTTTTCAAGTCCTATCATACTTTTGTTCTTCTGTTTTGATTGGTTTTATCTTGTTGTGTTTTATTTGATTTTAATATGTGTGATGGTATGGACAACTTTTTTGATGAAAATGAAATATTGTACTAGCCATTGTTCATTTCCTGCTATCTGGTTTTGAAGTCCTGTAATGCTTTCATTCTTTTGACTGGTTTTATACTATTTTGTTATGTTTGACATTATTGTGTGTGAAGGTGTAGTCAACTATTTTGAAGAAAACAAGAGACATTATGATAGCCACTGTTGATGTCTTGTTGTCTTGTTATGAAGTCCTCTGTTGCTTGCATTGTTTTGTTCTGATTTGCTTTGTTCTGCTTTTTAAAGTTTTATTTTGTTTTATTCTTTTTAAAGTAAAAAAATTAAAAAAGAATGAGAAAATGTAACTCATCTTCTTCCTCTTTTTCTTCCTTGGGAGTTACCTGTTGAAAGGAATCATGCAGTATTGTCTTCAGCCTTATTTCTTTTTTAAAAATTTTAATTAAGCTTATTGGTACAATAAGCTTGGTACATACAATGATCACATTCATCATAGAGAACTTGCACCTGTAAATAACATAACTTAATTTGTCTTTTTTCCACCCTTCACCTTCCATTCCCCTCCCCTTACCTCCCTTCAACCACTCTTCCTCTTCTTATTTACAAAGCTTTATTTCCATTTTATCCTTTGCTCATTTTTCTTTTTCCTTCCTTTCCCCATCCCTTATCCCTAGTTCTCCTTTCATTTTGAGCAATTTCTTCACATTTTACCATATCTCTTTTACAATTTGCTTTTTATTTACACTTTCAGTTTCTCATGCTACTGAATGCAATATTTACATATGTGTTTCTGATTTATTTCACTTAAGAGTATCATCTCAAGAGGCATCCGTTTAGCAATAAGTGTCTCAAATTTGACCTTCTTTGAGGCATAGTAGTACTCCATTTCATAAAAAAGCTACATCTTTTTTATCCATTCATTGGCTGATTGGCATTTATGTTGTTTCCAATATTTAACTATTACAAACTGTGCCACTATAAATGTATATTTATACATATATAGGTGTGCTAAAATTATTTTAATTCTTCTGGAAAGTATCAAGAAGGGGAATAGCTGGGTCAAATGAGATCTCTAATTCCAATTTTTGAGGAATCTCCACACTGATTTCTACAGTGGTTGTACAAGTCTACACTGCCACCAACAGTGGAGAAAGGTTCCATTCCCCCCACAGCCCCACCAGCAATTGTTACTGGTTGATTTCTTGATGATAGCCATTCTTTATGGAATGAGATGATATCACAGCATTGTTTTAATTTACATCTGTTGAACAATGATGTAGAACATTTTTTCATATATTTATTTGCTATTTGTATTTCTTCATTTGAGAAGTGTGGGTTCATCTAAGATGTCCACTTTTGGTTTGGGTCTTTGAATTGAGGGGGGTTTGATTTTTCCAATTCTTTATTTGTTCTAGACAGAAGTCCTTTGTCTGAGGGACAGATGGCTAAATTTGTTCTCACTCTATAGGCTTTTTTTTTACTCTATTGATTTCTTTTGATGTGCACAAAATTTAATAAGGCCCTAGTTGTTGATTCTTTGAAGTATTTCCTGCACAGTTTGGTTCTTGTTAATGTACTCTATCCCTGCCCCTATGTCTTTGAGATCTCTACCTACTTTCTCTTCCAGAAGATTTAGAGCTTTTTGTTTTAATATTAAGATCTTGTTCTATTTTGATTTTAGTTTAGTGCATTGTGATGGGTATGGGTTATTTTGAGTCTTTGGCATATGAAAAATCGGTTTTGCTAGTACCATTCATTAAAGAGATTATCTTTCTTACAGTGAACATGTTTGGGCCCTTAGTCAAAGATAAAATGGCTGAGTGTACTTGTGGTTGTTTCTGCTTCTTCTCTTCTTTTCCATTGACCCTCAGGTATGTTTTTTGCTATACCATTGTCATTTAATTACAGTAGCTTTGTACTGTAATTTTAAGTAAGCAATTTTGATGCCTTTGC